>JAREIK010010315.1:0-45553 GCA_029783825.1 Sapria himalayana | reverse complement strand
ATATATATATGTCCCAATTCAGCAACCATCTATGATAGAATCAAAAACAAAGAAATAAACAGCGAAAATAATGTGGTTCGCTAGTCGCTCAGTACGACTATCTAAATCCATCAGAAAATGCTTTTGCATTATTGATTAAATGAACAGAAATGTCTTACAGGATGCAGCCACAGAATAGTCGTGATAAATCACACATAGAGAAGAGAGAGAATCGATGACTAGTTCCACGGGTCCAAAAATAGCTACCCCAAAATAAAAGTACAAAACATTTTATATTAAATTTATCTCGATTCATTTAACCGGAGCGGGTCAGATCTTCTGTTAGGACCGTCTCTAGTCAAATTTCGGCCAGCTGTCCGGTCAGCAAGACCTCCGTTATTGTGCTACTGCTGCATCCCCACCCTCTCAATATGTCTTTTCCTACACTTACATAAAATATTAAAAGAGAAAAAATATTTGTTTATACAAATAGATTATAAAAAAATAAATTACATATACAGTAATAATAAATCTTAAATCTCATTTTAATTTGTATTCATTATAATTTTAAATATTCATTTTAAATATTTATTAGTTTATTTTTTACATAAATATTATTTACAAAATAAATAATTAGTCAGACAAATATAATATTAATAATTTACTTTTAATAAAAAAAAATATAATCTTATAAAAAGAAGTAAAAATTTAAAACAAAAAATTATTATTTAGTAATAAATTCTACATTGATTTTGAATCATTTTAGGTTTTGTAATTATATTTTAATTTATATCTATCATATTAATAATAGTTTATTAATTTATTTTCTGATAATTGATATCATGTCTATCAATAAAATTATTTATAATTAGTTTATATTATATATAATTATAATGATTATTATTACTAAATATTATATTCACATTTTAAAAAAATTTTAAAATTATTATATTTTCCAATGTTATAACCTTTTAAAATGTGAAAAAATAACAAAAATAATTTTTTTGTTATTTCATTGTTTAAATAAATTCTATAAACCACAAAATGCCTAGATACTTAAATCAATAACTCCTAAATCTTGAAATCCCTAAATACATAATCATGTTAAACTATAATACCCTAAATAATAAATAATAAATAATAAATAATAAATCTCAATATTATTTTTTTCATTATAATTTAAAATATTCATTTTAATTATTTATTCGTTTATTTTTATATAATTATTAATTACATAATAAATTGAGTTAGACAAATATAATTTATATAATTATTTTTCATCAAAAAAATATAGATAAACTTTTTAAAAGAAAAAACATTCAAAATAAAAAATTATCATATAGTAATATATTTTGCTTTGTTTCTGAATCATTTTAGGTTTTGTAATTAAATTTAAATTGATATCTATATTAATTAATAATAGATTATTAATTTATTCTTTGATCATTATTAGAATATTTATCAATAAAAATATTTATATTAAATTTATATGATATATAAATATAATGATTATTATAACTAAATATTGTATTCACTTGTGAAAAAAAATTTAAAATTATTATATTTTCAAAGGTTATAACCTTTGAAAATATCGAAAAATAAAAAAAATAAATTTTTTGATATTTTTGTTAAATAACACCTATAAACCACTAAATGCATGCACAGTTAAATCAGTAAACTCCTAAACCCCATAATGCCAAAATACATAAACCATTAAACTGCTATATACTACATAATAATTAATAAATCTAATTTTTAATTCTATTTATTATAATTTTAAATATTCATTTTAATTAATTATTAGTTTATTTTTATAATAATATTTATTACAAAATAAATTATGAGTGCGACAAATATAATTTAAAAAATATATGTGCTTATAAAAGAAGTAAAAATTTAAAAATTAAAAATTTTTATCCAGAAATATATTTTACTATAATTTTGCATTTATTTGGGTTTTGTAATTATTTTTTAATTAATATCTATCTTAATATCAATAGTTTATATATTTAATTTTCATCGTTATTATAATATATATCAATAAAAAAGTTTATATTGAATTTATATGATATATAATTATTAATATTTTTATTACTAAGTATTGTATTCACATTTCAACAAATTTTAAATTTTATTATATTTTCAACGGTTATAACCTATAAAAATGAGAAAAAATTATAGAAAATTTTTTTGTTATTTTATTTTATTAAATAAAACGTATAAACCACTAAAAGCCTAAAAACATAAATAACTAAAATCCTAAATTAAAAAACCCTCAAAATACATAATCCATTAAACTTGTATACAGTAATAATAAATCATAAATCTCATTTTAAATTTTATTCTGTATAATTTTAAATTTTTATTTTAAATATTTATCAGTTTATTTTTATAGAAATATTAATTATAAAATAAATTATTAGTTAGACAAATCTAATTTAAATTTTACCGTTATTTCTAAATAATAAATAATAAATATCATTTTTTTATTATAATTTTAAATATTCATTTTAATTATTTATTTGTTTATTTATATATAAATATTAATTACAAAATAAATTGAGTTAGACAAATATAATTTATATAAATTATTTTTCATCAAAAAGTTATTCATAAACTTTTTAAAAGAAAAAAAAATCTCAAACAAAAAATTATTATATAGTGATAAATTTTGCTTTTCTTCTGAATCATTTTAAGTTTGTAATTATATTTTAATTGATATCTATCTTATTAATAATAGATTATTAATTTATTTATTGATCATTATTAGAATATTTATCAATAAAAATGTTTATATTGAATTTATATGATATATAAATTTAATAAATATTATAACTAAAATTGTATTCACTTTTGAAAAATGTTTTTAAATTTTTATATTTTCAAAGATTTTAACCTTTGAACCTGTGAAAAAATAAAAAAAATACATTTTTTTGATATTTCATTGTTTAAATAAAACCTATAAATCAATAAATGCCTAAACACTTAAATCACTAAACTACAAAATCCTGATACCCCTATATAGATAATCCTATAAACCAGTATACCCTAAATAATAATTAATAAATCTCATTTTTATTTGTTTTCATTATAATTTAAATAATTCATTTTGATTGTTAATATATATATATATATATATTAATTATAAAATAAATTATGAGTTAAAAATATAATTTATAAAAATTATTTTTCATCAAAAAATAGATAAGCTTATAAAAAGAATAAAAATTTAAAAACAAATAATTATTATTAAGTAATATATTTTGCTTTGCTTTTTTATCATTTTAGGTTTTCATATTATATTTTAAGTAATATCAATCTTATTCATAATAGATTTTTAAATTATTTTTTGATAATAATTAGAATATTTATGAATAAAATTGTTTATATTGAATTTATATGATATATAATTATAATGATTATTATAAATAAATAATGAATTCACTTTTGAAAAAAATTTAAAAATTATTCTATTTTCAAAGGTTTTTAATCTTAAAAAATGAGAAAGAATCCAAAAAATAAATTTTTTGTTATTTCTTTTTTAAATAACACCTATAGACCACTAAATATTTACTTACTTAAATCAGTAGCTCATAAAACATGAAATCCATATATACATAAACCTTATAACTGCTGTATGCTACTTAATAAATAATAAATCTCATTTTTATTTCTATTTATTATAATTTTAAATATTCATTTTAATTATTTATATTTTAATTTTTAGAAAAATTAATTACTAAATAAATTTCGAGTGAGACAGATATTATTTAAATAATTTATTTTTAATCATAAAAAAATATAAGCTTATAAAAAGATGGAAAATTTTAAAAATTAAATATTTTATTTAGTAATATATTTTTATTTGATTTTGAATCATTTTGTGTTATGTAAATATATTTTAATTAATATTTATATTATTAATAATAGTTTATTAATTTAATTTTTTATCATTATTATAATATCTATCATTAAAATTATTTATATTGAATTTATATGTTATATAATTAATAAGATTAATATAATTATACATGGTATTCGCATTTCAAAAGATTTTAAAAATTATTTTAATTTTAAAGGTTATAACCTTTCAAAATCAAAAAAAAAATCAAAAAAAAATTTTATTTTTATTATATAAATAAAACCTATATACCACTAAATGCCCACAAACATAAATTGCTAAACTCTTAAACGACAAAACCCCTAAATAAACAATCCATTAAACTGCTATACCATATATAATTGTTGAGAAATTGTGCTTCCACGGTAGTGAGATTGAGATACAGAAACACAGAAACAACATAAAACAAGCAATATATATATCCCAATTCAACAACCATCCATGATAGAATCAAAAAATGTGAAATAATCATCAAAAATAACGTGGTTCGCTAGTCGCTCAATACGACTAGCTAAATCCACCAGAAAATGCTTATGCGTTACAGATTAAAGCTATAGAAATGTCTTAAAGTATGCAGCACACAAAATAGTCACGATAAATTGCAAAGAGAGAAGAGAGAGATGATGAACAGTTCAACATGTCCAAAAACAGCCACCCGAAAATAAAATTACAAAACATTTTATATTAAAATTTTTCTCTGTTTATTTAACCGGAGTGGGTCAGATCATGAGACGGTCAGGCTCTGCTCCAATTTTGGCCCACTGATCGGACAGCATGACCTCTGTTATTGTGTTACTATTGCATCCCCGGCCTTATAATATTTTCTTTCCTGCACTTACATGAAAATATTAAAAAAGAATAAATATTTGGTTATACAAAGAGGTTATCAAAAAATAATTTACATATATAGTAATAAAAATTTTTAAATATCATTTTAATTTGTATTCATTATAATTTTAAATATTCATTTTAAATATTTATTAGTTTATTTTTTATATAAATATTAATTACAAAATAAATAATTAGTCAGACATATATAATATTAATAATTTACTTTTAATAAAAAAAATATAATCTTATAAAAAGAAGTACAAATTTAAAAACAAAAAATTATTATATAGTAATAAATGTTACATTGCTTTTGAAACATTTTAGGTTTTGTAATTATATTTTAATTTATATCTATCATATTAATAATAGCTTATTAATTTATTTTTTGATAATTGATATCATATCTATCAATAAAATTATTTATAATTAGTTTATATTATATATAATTATAATGATTATTATTACTAAATATTTTATTCACATTTTAAAAAAATTTTAAAATTATTATATTTTCAAATGTACCTTTGAAAATGTGAAAAAATAACAAAAATAATTTTTTTGTTATTTCTTTGTTTAAATAAATCCTATAAGCCACTAAATGCCAAAATTCTTAAATCAATAACTCCTAAATCTAGAAAACCCTAAATAGATAATCATTTTAAACTGGTATACCATAAATAATAAATAATAAATCTTAATATTATTTTGTTAATTATAATTTCAAATATTCATTTTAATTATTTATTCATTTATTTTTATATTATTATTAAATACAGAATAAATTGAGTTAGACAAATATAATTTATATAATTATTTTTCATCAAAAAAATATAGATAAACTTTTTAAAAGAAAAAAAATTCAAAACAAAAAATTATTATATAATAATATATTTTGCTTTATTTCTTAATCATTTTAGGTTTTGTAATTATATTTAAATTGATATCTATCTTATTAATAATAGATTATTAATTTATTCTTTGATCATTATTAAAATATTTATCAATAAAAATATTTATATTGAATTTATATGATATATAAATATAATGATTATTATAACTAAATATAGTATTCACTTTTGAAAAAAATTTAAAAATTATTATATTTTCAAAGGTTATAACCTTTGAAAATATCAAAAAATAAAAAAAATAAATTTTTTGATATTTTTTTAAAATAACACCTATAAACAACTAAATGCATACACAATTAAATCAGAAAACTCCTAAACCCCGTAATACCAAAATACATAAACCATTAAACTGCTATATACTACTTAATAATTAATAAATCTAATTTTTAATTCTATTTATTATAATTTTAAATATTTATTTTAATTATTTATTAGTTTATTTTTATAGAAATATTTATTACAAAATAAATTATGAGTGCGAAAAATATAATTTTAAAAATATATATGCTTATAAAAGAAGTTAAAATTTAAAAATTAAAAATTGTTATCCAGAAATATATTTTAATATAATTTAGAATCAATTTGGGTTTTGTAATTATTTTGTAATTAATATCTATCTTAATATTAATAGTTTATAAATTTAATTTTGATCATTATTATAATATATATCAATATAATTGTTTATTGAATTTATATGATATATAATTATTAATATTATTATAACTAAGTATTGTATTCACATTTCAAAAAATTTTAAATATTATTATATTTTCTAAGCTTATAACCTATGAAAATTAGAAAAAATTATAGCAAATATTTTTGATATTTTATTTTTTAAAATATTTTATTTTTTAAAATAAAACGTATAACCCACTAAAAGCCTAAAATTGTAAATCGCTATAATTCTAAATGAAAAAACCTTTAAATACTCAAACCATTAAACTAGTATACAGTAATAATAAATCATAAATCTCATTTTAATTTTTATTCAGTATAATTTTAAATTTTTATCTTAATTATTTATGAGTTTATTTTTATAGAAATATTAATTACAAAATAAATTATTAGTGAGACAAACCTATTTTAAATTAAAATAGTATCTCTAAATAATAAATAATAAATTTCATTTTTTTTCATTATATTTTTAAATATTCCTTTTAATTATTTATTTGTTTATTTATATATAAATTTTAATTACAAAATAAATTGAGTAGACAAAAATAAATTATATAAATTATTTTTCATCAAAAAATTATAGATAAACTTTTTAAAATAAAAAAAATTTTCAAAACAAAAAATTATTATATAGTAATATATTTTGCTTTGCTTCTGAATCATTTTAGGTTTTGTAAATACATTTTAAATGATATCTATCTTATTAATAATAGATTATTAAGTTATTTTTTCATCATTTAGAATATTTATCAATAAAAATGTTTATATTGTATTTATATGATATATATAAATATAATGATTATTATAACTAAATATTGTATTCACTCTTGAAAGAAATTTTAAAATTATTATATTTTTCATATGTTATAACCTTTGAAAATGTGAAAAAATAAAAAAAAGTAAATTTTTTGTTAATTCATTATTTAAATAAAACCAGTAGATCATTAAATGTTTACTAACTTAAATCAGTAAGCTCATAAATTTCGAAAACCCTAACTAAATAAACCTTTTAATAGCTATATACTACTTAATAAATAATAAATCTCATTTTTATTTTTTTTATTATAATTTTAATTATTTATAGTTTAATTTTTAGAAAAATTAATTACAAAATAAATTTCGAGTGGAACAAATATTATTTAAATAATTTATTTTAATAAAAAAATAGTAGCTTATAAAAAGATGGAAATTTTTAAAAATTAAATATTATTATTTAGTAATATATTTTGTTTTGATTTTGAATAATTTTGTCTTATGTAAATATATTTTAATTAATATTAATATTATTAATAATAGTTTATTTATTTAATTTTTGATCATTATTATAATATCTTTCATTAAAATTATTTATATATAATTTATATGATATATAATTAGCAAGATTAATATAATTCAACATGGTATTCACATTTCAAAAAATTTTAAAAATTCTCTTATTTTCAAAGTTATAACCTTTGAAAATCAGAAAAAATCTAAAATAGAATTTTAAATTTTTATTATATAAATAAAACCTATAAACCACTAAATAATCAAACCATTAAACCGGTATACCATATATAATAAATCATAAATATCATCTTAATTTTTATTCATTATAATTTTAAATATTCATTTTAATTATTTATTAGTTTATTTTTTATAGAAATATCAATCACAAAATAAATAATGAGTGAGACAAATATAATTTTAATAATTTATTTTTAATCAAAAAAAAATAAGCTTATATAAAGAAGTAAAAATTTTAAAACAAAAAATTATTATTTAGTAATATAATTTACTTTGATTTTGAATCATTATATATAGGTTTTGAAATTTTATTTTAATTGCGATAAATCTTATTAATAATAGTTTATTAATTTATTATTTGATCATTTTTATCATATCGAACAATAAAATTACTTAATATTCAATTAAAATGTCTAATAATTATTAAGATATTATAACTAAATATTATATTTACATTTGAAAAAAATTTAAAAATTATTATATTTTCAAAGGTTATAACCTTCAAAAATGACAAAAAATCACATAAAAAATGTTTATTATTCTATTATTTAAATAAAACTTATAAACCACTAAATGACTAAACATTTAAATCTCTAGTCTTTTATACCACAAATCCCCCTAAATACTTAAACCATCAACACTATATAGCCTAAATAATTAATAATAAATCTCATTTTTATTAGTATTTATTATAATTTTAAATATTCATTTTATTTATTTTTTAGTTTATTTTTATAGAAATATTAATTACAAAATAAATAATGAGTGAGATTAATATAATTAAATAAATTATTTTTTATGAAAAAAAATAAGCTTATAAAATTAAACAAAATTTCAAAAATTTAAAATTTTATTTAGTAATATAATTACTTTGATTTTGAATTATTTTGGGTTCTGCAAATATATTATAATTAATATTTATCTTATTAATAATAGTTTTTTAATTTATTTTTTGATCATTATTATAATATATATTAATCCAATTTTTTATATTGAATCTAAAACAAATATAATTAATAAGATTATTATAACTAAGTATTGTATTCATATTTTATAACTATTAAAATATTATTATATTTTTAAATATTATAACCTTTGAAAATCACGAAAATTCATAAAAATAAATTTTTTGTTATTTCATTGATTAAATAAAACCTATAAACACGAAAATGTGAAAACATATAAATCAATAAATTCCTTAACCCAAAAACCATAAAAAACTTAAACAATAAAATAGTTATACCCTAAATAAAAAATCATAAATAACATTTTTATTAGTATTCATTATAATTTTAAATATACATTTTAATTATTTACTAGTTTAATTTTATAGAAATATAATTAAAAAATAAATTATTAGTGAGACAAATATAATTTAAATAATTTATTTTTCATCAAAAAATATATAAGCTTATAAATGGATACAAAAATTTATTAATTTAAAATTAATATTTAGTAAAATATTTCACTTTGATTTTGAGTAATTATAGGTTTTGCAAATATATTTTAATCAATATTTATCTTATTAATAATTGGTTATTACTTTTTTATGATCATTATTATAATAAATATCAATAAAATAGTTTATATTGAATTTATATTATATATATTTATTATGATTATTATAACTTCATATTGTATTCACTTTTCAAAATTTAAAAATTATTATATTTTAAAATATTATAACCTTCAAAAATGAGAAAAAATAACAAAAATAAATTTTTTGTTATTTTATATTTTATATAAAACCTATAAACCACTAAATGACTAAATACTAAAATGACTAAACTCTTAAACCCCGAAGCCAATAAATACATAAAACATTAAATTAGTAGTCTAAATAATAAATCATAAATCTCAGTTTTATTAGTATTCATTATAATTTTAAATATTCATTTTATTTATTTATCAGTTTATTTTTATAGAAATTTTAATTACAAAATAAATTATTACTGCGACATATATAATTTAAATAATTTATTTTACTTCAAAAAAAAATGCTCATAAAAAGAGGCACAATTTTAAAAATAAAAAATTATTATTTAATAATATATCTTATTTTGATTTTGAATCATTTTAGATTGTACAAATATATTTTAATTTATATCATTCATTTAAATACACGTTTTTTAATTTATTTACTAATCATTATTATAATATCTATAAATAAAATTATTTATATTGAGTTTACATTATATATAATTATAACTAAATTTTATATTCACATTTAAAAAATATTAAAATTATTATATTTTCAAAGGTTACAACCTTTAAAAATTAAAAAAAATCAAAAAATTAAATTTTTTGTTTTTTCATTCTTAAAATAAAACTATAAATCACTAAAGGTCTAAACAATAAAATCACTAAACTCCTAAACCACAAAACACCTAAATACTTAATCCATTAAACTGGTATATCCTGAATAATAAATAATAAATCTCAATTTTATTTGTATTCATTATAATATTAAATATTCATTTTAATTATTTAGTAGTTTATTATTATAGAATTATAAATTACAAATAAATTATGATTAAGACAAATATAATTTAAATAATTTATTATAAATAACAAAAATATAAACTAATAAAAAAAGCAAAACATTAAAAAAAATATTATTTAGTAATATATTTTAGTTTGATTTGAATCAATTTATATTTTACAAATACTTTTTAAAAAATAACAAATTTATTAATAATAGTTTATTAATTTATTTTTTGATCATAATTATAATATCCAGCAATATAATTATTTATATTGAATTAAAATGAATTATAATTATGAAGATTATTATAAATAAATATTATATTTACTATTGAAAAAAATTTAAAAATTATTATATTTTCAAAAGATATAATCTTCAAAAATTAAAAAAATAAACAAAAATAAATTTTTTGCTATATCATTGTTTAAATAAAACTTATAAACCACTAAGTGCATAAATACTTAAACATCTAAACTCCTAAACACAAAAGCCCCTAAATACTAAAACCTTTAAACTCGTAAACCTTAAATATAATTTAAATAATTTATTAAAATATTAATTACAAATTAAATTATGAGTGATACACATATAATTTAAATAAATTATTTTTCATCAAAAAATGCATAAGCTTATAAAAAGAAGCAAAAACTAAAAAACAAAAATTTTTATTTATTAATAAATTTTAATTAGATTTTGAATAAATTTAGGTTTTCTAATTATATTTTAATTTATATCCATCATAATAATAATAACAAAATAATTTATTTTTTGATAATTGATATTATATCTATCAATAAAATTATTTATATTTAGTTTATATTATATATAATTATAATGATTATTATTACTAAATATTGTATATACATTTTTTAAAAATTTTAAAATTATTATATTGTCAAAGGTTATAACCTTTGAAAATATGAAAAAATATAAAAAATAATTTTTTTGTTATTTCATTGTTTAAAAAAAACCAATAAGCCACTAAATGCCTAAAAACATAAATTACTAAAGTCCTAAATGACAAAACCTCTAAATACTTAAAATATTAAACTTGCATACATTAAAAATAGTTCATAAATCTCATTTTAATTTTTATTCATTATAATTTTATATTTTTATTTTAATTATTTATCAGTTTATTTTTATTGAAATATTAATTACAAAATAAATTATTAGTGAGACATATATAATTTATATAAATTATTTTTCATCAAAAAAATATAGATAAACTTATTAAAAGAAAAAAAATTAAAAACAAAAAATTATTATATAGTAATATAATTTGCTTTGCTTCTGAATCATTATAGGTTTTGTAATTATATTTTAATTGATATCTATCTTATTAATAATATATTATTAATTTATTTTTTTGGTCATTATTAGAATATTTATCAATAATATAGTTTATATTGAATTTAGATGATATATAAATATAAAGATTATTATAACTAAATATTGAATTCACATTTGAAAAAAATTTAAAAATTATTATATTTTCAAAGGTTATAACCTTTGAAAATATAAAAAATAATATAAATAAATATTTTGTTATTTTAATTTTTAAATAAAACATATAAACCACTAAATGCATACACAGTTAAATCAGTAAATTCCTAAAGCCCGTACTGCCTAAATACATAGACCATTAAACCGCTATATACTACTTAATAATTAAGAAAACTAATTTTTATTTCAATTTATTATAATTTTAAATATTCATTTCAATTATATATTAGTTTATTTTTATATAAATTTTTATTACAAAATAAATTATGAGTGCGACGAATAATATTTAAATAATTTATTTTTAATAAAAAAAATATAAACGCTTATAAAAGAAGTAAAAATTTAAAAATTAAAAATTATTATCCAATAATATTTTTTAGTTTAATTTTGAATCAATTTAGGTTTTGTAAATATTCTTTAATTAATATCTCTCTTATTATTTATAGTTTATTAATTTAATTTTTAAACAATATTATAATATCTATCAATAAAATTGGTTATATTGAATTTATATGATATTTAATTATTAAAATTATTATAACAAAATATTGTATTCACATTTCAAAAAATTTTAAATATTATTATATTTTCAAAGGTTATAACCTATGAAAATGACAAAAAATAACAAATTTTTTTTTATTTTATTGTTTAAATAAAATCTATAAACCTCTAAATGCCTAAAAACATGAATCACTAAACACCTATATGACAAAACCTCTAAATACTTAAACTATTAAATTGGTATACTTTAATAATAAATCATAAATTTCATTTTAATTTTTATTCAGTATAATTTTAAATTTTTATTTTAATTATTTATTAGTTTATTTTTATAGAAATATTAATTACAAAATAAATTATTAGTGAGACAGATTTAATTTAAATTAAACTAGTATACCCTAAATAATTAATATTAAATCTCATTTTTTTTCATAATAATTTTAAATATTCATTTTAATTATTTATTTCTTTATTTTTATATAAATATTAATTAAAATATAAATTATGAGTTAGACAAATATAATTTATGTAAATTATTTTTAATCAAAAAAATATAGATAAACTTTTAAAAAAAAATTATGAAATAAAAAATTATTATATAGTAATATATTTTGTTTTGCATATGAATCATTTAATGTTTTATAATTATATTTTAATTGATATCTATCTTATTAATAATAGATTATTAATATATTTTTTGATCATTATTAGAATATAAATCACTAAAATTATTTATATTGAATTTATATGAAATATAAATATAATGATTTTTATAACTAAATATTGAATTCTCTTTTGAAAAAATTTAAAAATTATTATATTTTCAAAGGTTAACCTTTGAAAATATCAAAAAATAAAAAAAATAAATTTTTTGTTATTTTATTTTTTAAATACAACCTATAAACCACATAATGCATAAATAATTAAATAAGTATACTCCTAAACCCCATAATACCTAAATACATAAACCATTAATCCACTATATAATACATAATAATTATTAAATCTAATTTTTATTTCTATGTATAATTATTTTAAATATTCATTTAATTATTTATTAGTTAATTTGTTTAGAAATATTTATTACAAAATAAATTATGAGTGAGACAAATATAATTTTAATAATTTATTTTTACTCAACAATTATATATACACTTATAAAAGAAATAAAATTTAAAAATTAAAAATTATTATTCAGTAATATATTTTACATTAATTTTGAATGAATTGGGGTTTTGTAAATAATTTGTATTTAATATCTATCTTATTATTAATACTTTATTAATTTAATTTTTGATCATTATTATAATAACTATCAATAAAATTGTTTATATTGAATTTATATGATGTATGATTTTTAATAATATTATAACTAAATATTTTATTCACATTTTAAAAAAATTTAAATCTCAAAACCATTAAACTGGTATACATTAATAATAAATCATAAATCTCATTTTAATTTTTATTCAGTATAATTTTAAATTTTTATTTTAATTATTTATAACTTTATTTTTATAGAAATATTAATTACAAAATAAATTATTAGTGAGACTGATATAATTTAAATAATTTATATTTCATCAAAAAATATATAAGCTTATAAAAATAACCACAATTTTAAAAACAAAAATTTATTATTTAGTAAACTGTTTTATTTTGATTTTTTATCATTTTAGATTTTGCAATTATATTTTAATTTATATCATTCTTTTAAATAATAGTTTATTAATTATTTATTGATCATTATTATAATATCTATTAATAAAATTATTTATATTGAGTTATCAAAAAATATATAAGCTTATAAAAATATGCACAATTTTAAAAACAAAAATTTATTATTTAGTAAAATGTTTTATTTTGATTTTTTATCATTTTAGATTTTTCAATTATATTTTAATTTATGTCATTCTTTTTAATAATAGTTTTTTAATTATTTATTGATCATTATTATAATATCTATTAATAAAATTATTTATATTGAGTTTACATTATATATAATTATTAAGATTATTATAACTAAATATTATATTCACATTTAAAAAAAATTAAAAATTATTATATTTTCAATGGTTATAACCTTCAAAAATTAAAAAAAAACAAAAAATTAAATTTTTTTTCATTCTTTAAATAAAAACTATAAATCATTAAAGGCATAAATACTTAGATCACTAAACCCCAAAACACCTAAATACCTAAACCATTAAAACTGTATATCCTGAATAATAAATAATAAATCTCACTTTTATTTGTATTCATTATAATTTTAAATATTCATTTTAATTATTTATTAGTTTATTTTTTATAGTATTATAAATTACAAAATATATTATGAGGAAGACAAATATAATTTAAATAATATACTTTTAAGAACAAAAAATATAAACTTATAAAAAGCAGCAAAACATCAAAAACATTATTATTTAGTAATTTATTTTACTTTGATTTTGAATAAATTTAGGGTTTGTAAATATATTTTTTATAATATCTATCTTATTTATAATTGTTTCTTAATTTATTTTTTGATCATTAATATAATATCTATCAATATAATTGTTTTTATTGAATTTATATGATATATAATTATAATTATTATTATTATCATAAATAAATATAGTATTAACATTTAAAAAAATTTAAAAATTGTTATATTTTCAAAGGTTATAACCTTAAAAAATGAAAAAATAACAAAAAATAAATTTTGTGTTATATCATTGTTTAAATAAAACTTTTAAAACATTAATTCCTAAACACAAATCTTTAAACTCCTAAATCCTGAAGCCCCTAAATACTTAAACCTTTAAATTTGTAAACCTTAAATATAATTTAAATATTTTATTGAAAAATTAATTACAAAATAAAATATGTGTGATACAAATATAATTTAAGTAATCTATTTTTTATCAAAAAAATATATAATTTATAAAATGAGACAAAAACTAAAAAAAAAATTATTATTTAGTAATAAATTTACTTTGATTTTTAATCATTTTAATTTTTGTAATTAAATTTTTATTTATATCAATCATATTAATAATAGTTTATTAATTTACTTTTTTATAATTGATATAATATCTATCAATAAATTTTTTATATTTAGTTTATATTATATATTGTTATAATAATAATTATTATTAAATAATGTATTCACATTTTTAAAAAATTTTAAAATTATTATATTTTCAAAGGTTATAACCTTTGAAAATATTAAAAAATAAAAAAAAATAATTTATTTGTTATTTAATTGTTTAAATAAAACCTATAAACCACTAATTTCCTAAATACTTAAATGAATAACTTCTAAATCTCGAAAACCCTAAATAGATAATTTTTTTAATCAGATATATCGTAAATAATAAACAATAAATCTTAATATTATTTTTTTCATTATAATTTTAAATATTTATTTTAATTATTTATTTGTTTATTTTTAGATAAATATTAATTAAAAAATAAATTGAGTTAGACAAATATAATTTATAGAAATTATTTTTCATTAAAATGAAAAATAATTTATTTTAAAAGAAAAAAAGATTTCAAAACAACAAATTATTATATAGTAATATATTTTGCTTTCTTCTGAATCATTTTTATATAGTAATATATTTTTCATATAAATATTATTATTTAGTAATATTTTTTGATTTGATTTAGAATCATTGTGTTATGTAATTATATTTTAATTATTATTTATATTATTAATAATAGTTTATTAATTTAATTTTTGATCATTATTATAATATCTATCATTAAAATTTTTATATTGAATTTATATGATATATAATTAGTAAGATTAATATAATTATACATAGTATTCACATTTCAAAAAATTTTAAAAATTATTTGTGTTATGAAAACATAATATATATATATATATATATATATATATATATATTATTTGTCTAACCCAATTTATTTTTTGTAATTAATTTTTATATGTAAATAAACAAATAAATAATTATAATGTATATTTAAAATTATAATGAAAAAAAAATTAGATTTATTATTTATTATTTATGGATACCACTTTAATTTAAATTATCCGTCTCACTAATAATTTATTTCGTAATTAATATTTTTATAAAAATAAACTGATAAATAATTAAAGTAAAAATTTAAAAATATACTGAATAAAAATTTATTTGATATTTATGATTTATTATTAATGTATACCAGTTTAATGGTTTAAGTATTTAGAGGTTTTGTCGTTTAGGAGTTTAATAATTTATGTTTTTAGACTTTTAGTGGTTTATAGGTTTTAATTAAAAAATAAAATAACAAAAAATATATTTTTATTATTTTTTGATATTTTCAAATGTTATAACCTTTCAAAATATATTAATATTAAATTTTTTTAAAAAGTGAATACAATCTCTATATATAATAATCATTATATTTATATATCATATAAATTCAATATAAACAAATTTTATTGATAAATATTGTAATAATGATCAAAAAATAAATTAATAATCTATTATTAATAAGATAGATATTGATTAATATATAATTACAAAACCTAAAATGTTTCAAAAGCAAAGCAAAATTTATTACTATACAATAATTTTTTGCTTTTAATTTTTTTTTCTTTAAAAAAGTTTATCTATAATTTTTTGATGAAAAACAATTTATATAAATTATATTTGCCTAACTCAATTTTTTTGTAATTAATACTTATATATAAATAAATAATTAATTAATTAAAATGAATATTTAAAATTAAAATGAAAAAAAAATAAGATTTATTATTTATTAATTAGGGATACCAATTTAATTTAAATTAGATCTATCTTACTAATAATTTATTTTGTAATTAATATTTCTATAAAATTAAATGAAAATAATTAAAATAAAAATTTAAAATTATACTGAATAAATATTAAAATGAGATTTATTATTTATTATTAATCTATACCAGTTTAATGGAATAAGTATTTAGAGGTTATGTCATTTAGGTGTTTAAAAATTTATGTTTTTAGGCTTTTATGGTTTATAGGTTTTATTTAAAAAATAAAATAACAATAAATATATTTTTATTATTTTTTAATATTTTCAAATGTTATAACCATTCAAAATATAATAATTTTTAAATTTTTTCATAAGTGAATACAATCTTTAGTTATAATAATCATTATATTTATATATCATATAAATTCAATATCAATAATTTTATTGATAAATATTCTAATAATGATCAAAAAATAATTTAATAATCTATTTTTAATAAGATAGATTTCAATTAAAAAAAATATAGATATCAATTAAAATATAATTATAAACCTAAAATGATTCAGAATCAAAGAAAAATATATTACTATATAATAATTTTTTGTTTAGCAAGTTTTTTTTCTTCTAAAAAGTTTATTTATAATTTTTTGATAAAAAATAATATATATAAAGTAATATCCCGAAGCCTTGTCCAGAAAACCGTCCAGTCCTAAAAAACATATACTAGAACCATATATATATATATATATATATATATATATATATATATATATATATATATAAAACATGAAGATGCCACAAATTTTGTTACTGCCCATCCAATTCCAACGGACTTATTGCTATTCCGAAGAGTTCCAGGCCACCTCACGTCATTCCAGCCTTGTTTAGTTAGGTCCAGCCCTTGTCCGTAGTACTTTTGGTTGCCTCCACCGTGTCTCAGATGCCACCAGCCTTTTTGTTTGTTTTTTTGATGACAATTGAGTGATTAATTATTATTATTATGTGTCTCTGTCAGTTTTGTTGAGTATTGGGTGTGGTGTTGTGGTTGGGGCGAATGTGTCGGCCGAATGAGTCGGCTGAATGTGTTATAATCAGTTTTGTAGAGCTTGCTTGTTTGAAATATTTATATGTATTTATGATTAACATATCATATTAATTAATGGCAATGCATATCGCACAATCTAGCAGTAAATGAAAAATATAATAAATTGAAGATGATCACATCTCAAATGATCAAAGTACTGGTAAATCCAATCATCATAATTTCACGAACCCTCCTATTGTTATAGTAGGTTCATCAATTCCAATTGTAATAGAATGTCAAGGTACATCTGAACCTGAAGCTCATCAAAAGTATAAGTCTGTTGTTTGGGAAACTTATGAGATATTAGTTGATTCAGAGGGAAATGAAACTGGGTGGGCAGCTTGTATATGGTGTAGGAAAGAATACTTGGGAAAAAGTGATCAAGGTACTTCGGGTTAATAGAAATACTTTAGAAAGACTTGTAGAAAATTTCAACACAAAAAGAATTAATAGATACTCAGAAAGGTAAAGACAAGTCACAATCTTTGTTGAGTTTCACGAAACGTACTAGTTCATAGGATAACAAATTAACTTGTTGGAAATTTGATCAACAACTAGTTAGGGAGGCTTTGGTGAAAATGATCATAAAAGATGAATTGTCTTTTTGTTTTGTTGAGAGGGATGAGTTTAAAGAGTTTTGTGAAGTTAGTGTGCCTCAATTTAAAATTCCATCTAGGCACTCTATATTGAGTAATTGTTTTCTTTGTTTGTGAAGGAAAACAAAAAATTATTTGATAGCATATAATCTCATTGTTGTAGAGTTTCATTGACTATCAACACTTGGACTAGCATTCAAAATTTGTCTTAATAATGATGTTGTGCTTTGTGAATGAGATTTGAGAAAGTTGATGTTCAGTACTGTTGACAATGCATCAAATAATGATGTTGCAGTTGACCAATTGAAAAAAATCCTTGGGAAGAAAAGTGTTGTACCTTTGAGAGGCGAGCATTTTCATATGATATGTTGTGCTCATATCCTAAACTTAATTGTCAGGGATGGCATTGCAGTAGTTCAAGGTGCTATTCAAAAAATTAGAGGTTTGGTGAAATATTTGAGGAGCAGTCCTAAAAGATTAGATATGTTTAATTTATGTGTTGAACAAGCAAACTTGACATATGGAACTTCATTGTAATTAGATTGTCCTACAAGATGGAATTAAACTTATTTGATGCTACAAACTGATATAAAATATCAAAAAGAATTTGATAAGTTGGAGGACAAAGACAAAAGGTTTTTCAAGGAGTTTGGTTCAAATGTTCCAACTGAGAGAGACTGAACAAATGCCAAAATTTTGTCTCGTTTCTTGAAAACTTTGTATGAGGTAACTTGTAAATTTTGTGGCTCATAATATTCTACCTCTAGTGTTTATTTTCATGAGATTATTCGAATTTTGAAAAAAATTGAGAGTTGTGAAAATAGTAGAGATACAATGGTGTCTGAAATAGGTATGAAAATGAGGAATAAATTCAACAAATATTGGGGTTCTCTTCAATCAACAAATATTATGCTTTTTGTAGCAGTAGTTTTGGATCCTAGATATAAGATCAAATATCTCAAGGTTAAGTACACTTAGCATTATGGAGAGGAATTGGCTAAAAATTTGGTGAAAAAGGTTATAAATGCTTTAAATGAGATGATGGATAATTATAAAGATTTATATGAAGATGAATTAAAAGAAGATGAAAAAGGTTCAATAAAAATGATGATTTCTTTAATGGTGGTGATACTTATGTTGATGAATTTTTTTGTTGAAATGGAGAAAGAACAAGAAGTTGCATATTTGGAAGAGTTGGATAGGTACTTGGAGGTCAAACTTGAAAAAAATAGAATTGATTTTGATCTTCTAAACTGGTGGAAGGTAAATGAGGTTAGGTATCCTTCTTTGAAAAATGTAGCAAGGGATGTATTTGCTATCCAAGTATCTATATGGCCTATGAATCTATATTTAGCACTAGGGGGAGAACTTTAAATAAATTTACGAGTTCTTTAACAACTATTACAGCTGAAGTTCTCATATGTCTACAAGATTGGTTGAGAAGCTCAAACAAACATATTGAAATTGAAGAATTAGTTCAAGACCTTGATGATAATTAATCAGGTTAGTATATAAATCTTGTAAATTTTAATTTTAGTTTTACTTATTTTATTCTTTCAATTTAATAAAAATATGGTTCAATTATAATTTTCAGAGGGGTCACAAATCCAAATATTCTTCCAACTATAGTTGGCCAACTAAATCTGGAATGGGTATATTAAATTGTTTAAGGTAAAATTTTGTTTTTTTATTACTATTTCATCTTAGAAATTTATGTTTACATGATTAACACGTTTTCATCGTTGCTTGTCTTTCTATACTGGAGGAAGAAAAGGGAGGAGTTGCAGAAGAGATAATTAATTGGGTTTGGATTTTCATTGTTGTTCCGGGACTGACCTTTTAAATGATTATTATCATGGTTGTTATTAGTTGTATTTTTCTTGTTTTATTAAGCTGCCAAATTTTAGCAATTACTTAAGTAGTAATTGCTACTACCAATGTTTGTGGTCATCTTTAGCTATTCCTTAATATTTTAAGTAATTGTTTAAAAAATGTAGTATTGCTATTATGGTTAACTTTCACTCGGCTGAACAGAGCCGACTTGTAACAAAACAAAGAACCAAATTAAGCACACAACTCAGTCCCGTTCTATTTAACATTTCTATCCTTTTCTACACATCAAAGCTTTTGACAAGGCAATGGAACTCGTTTGTGGTATTCAGCCTATTTGACAAAACAAAATTGGCCCTATTTCCGTTTGAAAGATACATAACTAAGGAATGATAAATGGTACAACAAAAGGTTTCGATATGAACTAACTTGGCTGGTTTGAAGAAAATAAATTAAAAAAAATGTCGGAACTCCGTTCCATCCCGGAACCATTTTATCCTACCCAAAATCCCCGATCTCCAATTCGTCTCGTCCAGATACTTTCAACCTATGGGACGGGTCTGGATCTTCAAAATTGATCTCCGAACTGTGGGAAGGGACTGGAGATTTGTAATCCCCATCCCGTCGCTCTCATGAGCACCCATAGCATTGAGTGGTTTATTGGTATTATTTAAAATATAAAATAACAAAAAAATTATTTTTATTATTTATTGATATTTTCAAAGGTTATAACCTTTGAAAATATAATAATTTTTAAATTTTATTCTAATGTGAATACAATATTTAGTTATACTGATCATTATATTTATATATTATATAAATTTAATATAAACAATTTTATTGATAAATATTCTAATAATAATCAAAAAATAAATTAATAATCCATTAATAATAAGATAGATATTAATTAAAATATAATTACAAAACTTAAAATGATTCAGAAGCAAAGAAAAATACTATTACTATATAATAATTTTTTGTTTTTGAATTTTTTCTTCTTTTAATAAGTTTATCTATATTTTTTTAATTAAAATAATATATATAAATTATATTTGTCTAACACATAATTTTTTTTAATTAATATTTATATATAAATAAACAAATAAATAATTAAAATGAATATTTAAAATTATAATGAAAAAATATAAGATTTATTATTTATTATTTAGGGATACTATTTAAATTTAAATTAGATCTGTCTCACTAATAATTTATTTTGTAATTAATATTTCTATAAAAATAAATTGATAAATAATTAAAATAAAAATTTAAAATTATACTGAATAAAAATTAAAATGAGATTTATGAATTATTATTAATGTATACAAGTTTAATAGTTTAAGTATTTAGAGGTTTTGTCGTTAGAAGTTTAGCGATGTATGTTTTTAGGCTTTTAGTGGTTTATATATAGGTTTTATATAAAAAAATAAAATAACATAAAAAAATTCTTTAAATTATTATCATTTTCATAGGTTATAACCTTTGAAAATATAATAATATTTACAATTTTTTGAAATGTGAATACAATATTTAGTTTTAATAATATTAATAATTATATACCATATAAATTTAATATAAACAATTTTATTGATAGATAATATAATAATGATCAAAAATTAAATTAATAAACTATTAATAAAAAGATAGATTATAATTAAAAAATATTTACAAAACCCAAATTGATTCAAAATTAAAGTAAAATATATTACCGGATTATAATTTTTAATTTTAAAATTTCTACTTCTTTTATAAGCGTATATTTTTTTATTTAAAAATAAATAAATTAAATTATATTTGTCGTAGTCATACTTTATTTTGTAATAAATATTTCTAAAAAAAACAAACTAATAAATAATTAAAACGAATATTAAAATTATAATAAATAGAAATAAAAATTAGATTTATTAATTATTATGTAGTATATAGTAGTTTAATG
This sequence comes from Sapria himalayana, assembly GCA_029783825.1. Taxonomy (NCBI): domain Eukaryota; kingdom Viridiplantae; phylum Streptophyta; class Magnoliopsida; order Malpighiales; family Rafflesiaceae; genus Sapria; species Sapria himalayana. The sequence continues at coordinate 23,084 of JAREIK010010315.1, read as the reverse complement.
GTTTATGTATTTAGGCATTACAGTCATTAGGAGTTTACTGATTTAACTGTGTATGCATTTAGTGGTTTATAGGTTTTATTTAAAAATTAAAAAAACAAAATAGTTATTTTTATTATTTTTTTATATTTTCAATGGTTTTAACCTTTGAAAATATAATAATTTTTAAATTATTTTCAAATGTGAATTCAATATTTAGTTATAATAATCATTATATTTATATATCATATAAATTCAATATAAACAATATTATTGATAAATATTTTTAAAATGATCAAAAAATAAATTAATAATCTATTATTAATAAGATAGATATCAATTAAAATATAATAAAAAACCTAAAATAATTTAGAAGAAATCAAAATATATTACTCTATAATAATTTGTTGTTTTGAAATTTTTTTTTTTTAAATGTGTGTCCTTATTTTTTTAAAGAAAATTAATTTATATTAATTATATTTGTCTAATTCATAATTTATTTTTATATTAATATTTATATAAAAATAAACAAATAAATAATTAAAATTAATATTTAAAATTATAATGAAACAGATAATATTGATATTGATTCTTTATTATTTTGGGTATACCAGTCTAAATTATATTATATCTATCTCACTAATAATTTATTTTGTAATTAATAATTCAATAAAAATAAACTAATAAATAATTAAAATAAAAATTTAAAATTCTTCAGAATAAAAATTAAATTGAGATATATGAATTATTATTAATGTATACGAGTTTAATATTTTAAGTATTTAGAGGTTTTTTCGTTTATGACTTTAGCGAATTATGTTTTTAGGCATTTAGTGTTTTATAGGTTTTATTTAAACAATGTAATAAAAAAAATTTTTTTTGATATTTTTTCACATTTTCAAAGGTTATAACCATTGAAAATATAATAATTTTAAAATTTTTTAAAAATGTGAATACAATATTTAGTAATAAGAATCTTTATAATTATAAATAATATAAACTAAAATAAACAATTTTATTGATACATATGATTTCAAATATCAAAAAATAAATTAATATGCTATTATTAATATGATAGATATAAATTAATATATAATTGTAAAACCTAAAATTATTCAAAATCAAAGTAAAATTTATTACCAAATAATAATTTTTGTTTTTTAGTTTTTACTTCTTTTTATAAGTTTATATTTTTTTGTTGAAAAATAAATTATTTAAATTATATTTAAGGTTTACGAGTTTAATGTTTTAAGTATTTAGGGGCTTTTGTGTTTAGGAGTTTAAAGATTTAAGTGTTTATACATTTAGTGGTCTATAAGTTTTATTTAAACAATGATATAACAAAAAATTTATTTTTATTTTTTTTCTAATTTTTTAAGGTTATCACTTTTGAAAATATAAATATTTTTTATTTTTTTTCAAATGTAAATATAATATTTAGTTATAATAATCTTAATAAATATAAGTCATTTAAATTCAATATAAATAATCACATTGCTAGATATTATAATAATGATCATTAAATAAATTAATAAACTATTATTAATAAGATAGATATTATTTAAAATATAATTGCAAAATCTAAATTTATTCAAAATCAATGTATATATTACTAAATAATAATTTTTTTAATATTTTGCCTTTTTTATGAGTTTATATTTTTTTTATTAAAAATAAATTATTTAAATTATATTTTTCTTCCTCATAAATTATTTTGTAATTTATTTTTCTTTGAAAATAAACTAATAAATAATTAAAATAAATCTTTAAAATTATAATGAATACAAATAAAATTGAGATTTATTATTTATTATTCAGGATATACAGGTTTAATGGTTTAAGTATTTAGGTATTTTTGGATTTAGTCATTTAAGTGTTTGTGCCTTAAGTGATTTTATATAATTTTCGAAGGTTATAACCTTCGAAAAAATAATAATTTTCAATTTTTTTTTAAAATGTGAATATATTATTTAGTTATAATAATCTTGATTATATATAATGTAAAATCAATATAAATAATTTTATTAAAAGATATTATAATAATGATCATTTATTAAATTAATAAACTATAATTAATTAGAATGATATAAATTAAAATATAATTACAAAATCTAAAATTATTCAAAATTAAATTAAAATAAATTACTAAATAATAATATTTTGTTTTAAAAATTTTGCCTCTTTTTATTATATTATATTTTTTTGATGAAAAATAAATTATTTATATTATATCTGTCTCACTAATAATTTATTTTGTAATTAACATTTCTATAAAAATAAACTGATAAATAATTAAAATATATATTTAAAATTATAATGAATACTAATAAAAATAAGATTTATTATTTATTATTTATTATTTAGAGTATACTAATTTAAAGTCTTATGTATTTATGGGCTACGAGGTTGGAGTTTAGTCATTAAGAATTTAGGTATTTTGTGGTTTATAGATTTTATTTATAAAATCTAATAACAAAAAATTTATTTTTTTATATTTTCTTATTTTCAAATGATATAACCTTGGAAGACTTAATAATTTATAAATTTTTTTAAAATGTGAAAATATTATTTTGTTATAATAATCTAAATAATTATATATTATGTGAATTCAATATAAATAATTTTTTTATAGATATTATGATGATGATAATAAAATAAATTAATAAACTATTAGTAATAAGAAAGATATTAAATAAAATTTATTTGCAAATCCTAAAATGATTCAAATTCAAAGTAAAATATATTAATAAGATAGATATTAAATAAAATTATTATTAATAAGATAAATATACAGGTTTAAAAGATTATATATTTAGGAGTTTTGGGATTTAAGAATTTAGTTATTTAAGTGTTTAGGCATTTAGTAGTTTATAGGTTTTATTTAAAAAATAACATAACAAAATTTTTTTTTTTGTATTTTGTTCTCATTTTTGAAGGATATAACCTTTGAAACTATAACAATTTTTGAATTTTTTTTATATGTGAATACTATATTTAGTTATGATAATCATAATAATTATATATCATTTAAATTCAATATAAACAATTATATTGATATATATTATAATAATGATCATACAAAAGATTAATAAATTATTATTAATAAGATAAATATTGTTTAAAATATATTTACAAAACCTAAAATGATTCGAAATCAAAGTGAAATATTTTACTAATATTTATTTTAAATTTTTAAATTATTGTATCCATTTATAAGGGTATATATTTTTTGATGAAAAATAAATTATTTAAATTATATTTGTCTAACTATTAATTTATTTTTTAATTTATATTTCTATAAAATAAACTAATATATAATTAAATGTATATATAAATTAGAATGAATACTAATAAAAATGAGATTTATGATTACTATATATTATTTTGGGTTCTACAAATATATTTTAATTAATATCTATCTTATTAATAATAGTATAAATTTATTTATTGATCATCAAAATAATATATATTAATAAAATTTTTTATATTGAATTTACATCAAATATAATTATTAAGATTATTATAACTAAGTATTGTATTCATATTTTAGAACTATTAAAAAATTATTATATTTTCAAAGGTTATAACCTTTGAAAATCATAAAAATTCATACAAATAAATTTTTTGTTATTTCATTGATTAAATAAAACCTATAAATCACTAAATAAAACCTAAATGTGTAAACATATAAATCTATAAACTCATTAACACCAAAACCACAATAAACTTAAACCATTAAATAGGTATACCCAAAATAATTAATCATAAATCTCATTTTTATTAGTATTCATTATAATTTTATATATACATTTTAATTATTCATTAGTTTATTTTTATAGAAATATGAATTAAAAAATAAATTAATACTGAGACAAATTTAATTTAAATAATTTATTTTTATCAAAAAATATATAATCTTATAAATGGATACAAAAATTTAAAATTTTAAATTAATATTTAGAAAAATATTTCACTTTTATTTTGAATCATTTTAGGTTTTGTAAATATATTTTAAACAATATTTATCTTATTAATAATTTTTTATTAATCTTTTGTACGATCTTTATTATAATATATATCATTATAATTGTTTATATTGAATTTACATGATATAATTATTAAGATTATCATAACTAAATATAGTATTCACATTTAAAAAAAATTTAAAAATTGTTATAGTTTCAAAGGTTATATCCTTCAAAAATGAGAACAAATAACAAAAAAAAAATTTGTTATTTTATTTTTTAAGTAAACCTATAAACTACTAAATGCCTAAACACTTAAATCACTAAATTCTTAAATCCCAAAACTCCTAAATATATAATATTTAAAACATGTATATTTTATCTTATTAATAATTGTTTTATTTAATATCTATCTTATTAATATATTTTACTTTGATTTTGAATCATTTTAGGTTTTGCAAATAAATTTTATTTAATATCTATCTTATTAATAATAGTTTATTAATTTATTTTATTATTGTAATCATAATATCTATAAAAAAATTATTTATTTGAATTTACAAAATATAAAATTATTTAGATTATTATAACAAAATAATATTATCATATTTTAAAAAATTTTAAAATTATTAAGTTTTCAAAGGTTATAACATTTGAAAATAAGAAAAAAAAAATAGATTTTATGTTATTATATTTTTAAATAAAATCTATAAACCATAAAATACGTAAATTCTTAATGACTAAACTTCTAAACCCCAAAGCCCATAAATACATAAGCCTTTAAATTAGTATACTCTAAATAATAAATAATTAATCTCATTTTTATTAGTATTCATTATAATTTTAAATATTCGTTTTAATTATTTATCAGTTTATTTTTATTGAAATATTAATTACAAAATATATTATTAGTGAGGCGGATATAATATAAATAATTTATTTTTCATCAAAAAATATAAGATTATAAAAAGAGGCAAATTTTTTAAAACAAAATATTATTAATATTAATTTATTTTAATTTAATTTGAATAATTTTAGTTTTTGCAATTATATTTTAATTTATATCAATCTAATTAATTATAGTTCATTAATTTATTTATTGATCATTATTATAATATTTATTAATAAAATTATTTATATTGATTTTAGATTATACATAATTAACAAGATTATTATAACTAAATATTATATTCACATTTAAAAAAAATTAAAAATTATTATATTTTCAAAGGTTATAAACTTCAAAAATTAGATAAAATCACTAAAGGCCTAAACACTTAAATTACTAAACCCTAAAACACCTAAATACTTAAATCATTAAACTAGTATATCCTGAATAATAAATAATAAATATCAATTTTATTTGTATTCATTATAATTTTAAATATTTATTTTAATTATTTATTAGTTTATTTTTAAGAATTATAAATTAAAAACAAATTATGTGGAAGACAAATATAATTTAAATAATTTACTTTTAATAACAAAAAATATTAACTTATAAAAAAAGCAAAACATCAAAAAAATTATTATTTACTATATTATTTTACTATGCTTTTTAATAAATTTACGTATTGCAAATATTTTTAAAAAAATATCTATCTATTTAATAATAGTTTATTAATTTATTTATTAATGATTATTATAATATCTAGCAATGTGATTATTTATATTGAATTTAAATGAATTATATTTATTAAGATTATTATAACTAAATATTATTTTTACATTTGAAAAAAATTTAGAAATTTATATATTTTCAAAGGTTATAACCTTCAAAAATTAGAAAAAAAAATAAAATTAAATTTTTTTTATATCATTGTTTAAATAAAACTTATATACCACTAAATGCCTAATCACTTTAAATCTATAAACTCTTAAACATAAAAGCCCCTAAATACTTAATATTTTAAACTAGTAAACCTTAAATATAATTTAAATAATTTATTTTTCTTCCAAAAATATTATAAGCTTATAAAAAGAAGCAAAAACTAAAAAACAAAATTTATTATTTGGTAATAAATTTTACTTTTATTTTGAATAATTTTAGGTTTTGCAATTATATTTTAATTTATATCTATCATATTAATAATAGCATATTAAATTATTTTTTGATAATTGATATCATATCTATCAATAAAATTGTTTATATTTAGTTTATATTATATATAATTATAATGATTCTTATTACTAAATAATATATTCACATTTTTAAAAAAATTTAAAATTATATATTTTCAAAGGTTATAACCTTTGAAAATGTGAGAAAATATCAAAATTATTTTTTTGTTATTTCATTGTTTAAATAAATTCTATAAACTACTAAATGCCTAAACACTTAAGTCAAAAACTCTGAAATCACAAAAACCCTAAATAGATAATCCTTTTAAACTGGTATACCCTAAATAATAAATAATAAATCTCAATATTATTTTTTAAATTATAATTTAAAATATACATTTTAATTATTTATTCGTTTATATTTATTAAATATTAATTACAATATAAATTATGAGTTAGACAAATATAATTTATTAAAATTATTTTTCATCAAAAAATATAGATAAATTTTTAAAATGAAGAAAAAATTTCAAAATAAAAATTTATTATATAGTAATATATTTTTCTTTCCTTCTTAATCATTTTGGGATTTGTAATTATATTTTAATTGATATCTATCTTATTAATAATCGATTATTAATTTATTTTTTGATCATTATAAGAATATTTATCAAAAAAATAGTTTATATTTAATTTATATGAAATATAAATATAATGATTATTATAACTAAATATTGAATTCACTTTTAAAAAAAAATTTAAAATTATTATATTTTCAAAGGTTATAACATTTGAAAATATCAAAAAATAATAAAAATAAATTTTTTGTTTATTTATTTTTTAAATAAAACCTATAACCACTAAATGCATACACAGTTAAATCAGTAAACTCCTAAACCTTTTAATGCCTAAATACACAAACCATTAAACCACTATATACTACTTAATAATTAATAAATCTAATTTTTATTTCTATTTATTATAATTTTAAATATTTATTTTAATTATTTATTAGTTTATTTCTATAGAAATATTTATTACAAAATAAATTATGAGTGCGAGAAATATAATTTAAATAATTTTTTTAATCAATAAAAGTATTTACGCTTATAATAAAAGTAAAAATTTAAAAATTAAAAATTATTATTAAGTAATATATTTTACTTTAATTTTAAATCAATTTAGGTTTTGTAAATATTTTTTTATTAATATCTATCTTATTATTAATAGTTTATTAATTTAATTTTTGATCATTATTATAATATCTATCAATAAAATTATTTATATTGAATTTATATGATATATAATTATTAATATTATCATAACTAAATATAATATTTACATTTCAAAATATGTTAAATATTTTTATATTTTCAAAGGTTATGACCTATGAAAATGAGAAAAAATTATCAAATTTTTTTTGTTATTTTATTGTTTAAATAAAACCTATAAACCACTAAATGCCTAAAAACATAAATCGCTAAACTCCTAAATGACAAAACCTCAAAATACTTAAATAATTAAACTAGTATACATTAATAATAATTCATAAATCTCATTTAATTTTTATTCATTATAATTTTAAATTTTTATTTTAATTATTTATCAGTTTATTTTTATAGAAATATTAATTACAAAATAAATTATTAGTGAGATAGATCTAATTTAAATTAAACCGGTATACCCTAAATAATAAATAAAAAATCTTTTTTTTCATTATAATTTTAAATATGCATTTTAATTATTTATTTGTTTATTTTTATATAAATATTAATAACAAAATAAATTAAGAGTTACACAAATATAATTTATTTATATATTTTTTCATCAAAAAATATAGATAAACTTTTTAAAAGAAAAAAAAATTTAAAACAAAATATTATTATAAAGTAATATATTTTGTTTTGCTCCTGAATCATTTTAAGTTTTGTAATTATATTTAAATTGATATCTATCTTATTAATAATAGATTATTAATTTATTCTTTGATCATTATTAGAATATTTATCAATAAAAATATTTATATTGAATTTATATGATATATAAATATAATGATTATTATAACTAAATATAGTATTCACTTTTGAAAAAAATTTAAAAATTATTATATTTTCAAAGGTTATAACATTTGAAAATATCAAAAATTAAAAAAAATAAATTTTTTGTTTATTTAATTTTTAAATAAAACCTATAACCACGAAATGCATACATTGTTAAATTCGTAAACTCCTAAACCTCGTAATGCCTAAATACATAAACCATTAAACTGCTATATACTACTTAATAATTAATAAATATAATTTTTATTTCTATTTTTTATAATTTTAAATATTCATTTTAATTATTTATTAGTTTATTTCTATAGAAATATTTATTACAAAATAAAGTATGAGTGCGATAAATATAATTTAAATAATTTATTTTTAATAAATAAAAGTATTTACGCTTATAAAATAAGTAAAAATTTAAAAATTAAAAATTATTATTACGTAATGTATTTTACTTTAATTTTGAATCAATTTGGGTTTCGCAAATATTTTTTAATTAATATCTATCTTATTATTAATAGATTATTATTTTAATTTTTTATCATTTTTATAAAATCTATCAATAAAATTGTTTATATTGAATTTATATGATATATAATTATTAATATTATTACAACAAAATATTATATTCACATCTCAAAAAATGTTAAATATTATTATATTTTCAAAGTTTATGGCTAATGAAAATGAGAAAAAATTACAATTTTTTTTTGTTATTTTATTGTTTAAATAAAACCTATAAACCACTAAATACCTAAAAACATAAATCGCTAAACTCCTAAATGACAAAACCTTTAAATACATAAAGAATTAAACTGGTATACATTAATAATAAATCATAAATTTCATTTAAATAAATTTTTGTTTTTAAAATTTTGCCTCTTTTTATAAGCATATATTTTTTTTTTGATAAAAAATAAATTATTTAAAATTACACTTAATAAAAATTAAAATGAGATTTATTATTTATTATTAATGTATATCAATTTAATAGTTTAAGTATTTAGAAGTTTTGTTGTTTAGGAGTTTAGCTATGTATGTTTTTAGGCAATTAGTGGTTTATATGTTTTATTTAAACAATAAAATTACAAACAAAGATTTTGTAATTTTTTGTCATTTTCATAGGTTATAACATTTGAAAATATAATAATATTTAAAATTTTTTGAAATGTGAATACAATATTTAATTGTAATAATTTTAATAATTATATATCATATAAATTCAATATAAACAATTTTATTGATAGATATTATAATAATTATCAAAAAATAAATTAATAAACTATTAATAATAAGATAGATATTAATTAAAAAATATTTACAAAACCCAAATTGATTCAAAATTAAAGTAAAAAATATTAATGGATAATAATTTTTAATTTTTAAAATTTTACTTCTTTTATAAGTGTATATATATTTTTTGGATTAGAAATAAATTATTTAAATTATATTTGTCACACTCATAATTATTTTGTAAGAAATATTTATAAAAAATAAATTATCAATAATTAAAATGAATATTTAAAATAAAAATAAATTAATATAAAAATTAAATTTCTTAATTATTAAGTAGTATATAGCATCTTAATGGTTTATGTATTTAGGCATTACGGGCCTTAGGAGTTTACTGATTTTACTGTGTGTGCATTTAGTGGTTTATAGGTTTTATTTAAAAAATAAAATAACGAAATATTTGTTTTTATTATATTTTGATATTTTCAAAGGTTATAACCTTTGAAAATATAATAATTATTAAATTTTTTTCAAATGTGAATTCAAAATTTATTTATAATAATCATTATATTTATATATCATATAAATATAATATAAACATTATTAATGATAAATATTCTAAAAATGATCAAAAAATAAATTAATAATCTATTATTAATATGATAGCAATCAATTAAAATATAATAAAAAAACCTAAAATTATTTAGAAGAAATCAAAATATATTAGAATATAATAATTAATTGTTTTGAAATTTTTTTTCTTTTAAAAATTTTATCCATATTTTTTTGATGAAAATTAATTTATATAAATTATATTTGGTCAACTCATAATTTATTTTTTAATTAATATTTGTATAAAAATAAACAAATAAATAATTAAAATGAATATTTAAAATTATAATGAAAAAAATAATATTGAGATTTATTCTTTATTATTTTGGGTATACCAGTCTAATTTAAATTAGATCTGTCTCACTAATAATTTATTTTATAATTAATATCTCTATAAAAATAAATTGATAAATAATTAAAATAAAAATTTAAAATTATACTGAATAAAATTAAAATGAGATTTATGAATTATTATTAATTTATACCAGTTTAATATTTTAAGTATTAAAGGTTTTTTCTTTTATGAATTTAGTGATCTATGTTTTTAGGCATTTAGTGGTTTATAGATTTAATTTAAACAATGAAATAACAAAAAAATTATTTTTGATATTTTTTCACATTTTCAAAGGCTATAACCTTTGAAAATATAATAATTTTAAAATTTTTTAAAAATGTGAATATAATATTTAGTAATTATAATCATTATAATTATTTATAATATAAACTAAATATAAACAATTTTATTGATAGATATGATATCAATTATCAAAAAGTAAATTAATATGCTATTATTAATATGATAGATATAAATTAAAATATAATTGCAGAACCTAAAAATATTCTAAATCCAAGTAAAATTTATTACTAAATAATAATTTTTTTTAGTTTTTGCTTCTTTTTATAAGCTTATATTTTTTTTTGATGAAAAATAAATTTTTTAAATTATATTTGTATCACTCATAAATTATTTTGTAATTAATATTTTAATAAATTATTTAAATTATATTTAAGGTTTACGAGTTTAAAGGTTTAAGTATTTAGGGGCTTTTGTGTTTAGGAGTTTAGAGGTTTAATTATTTAGGCATTTAGTTGTTTATATGTTTTATTTAAATAATGATATAACAAAAAATTTATTTTTATTATATTTTTAATTTTTGAAGGTTATAACCTTTCAAAATATAATAAATTTAATTTTTTTCAAATGTAAATATAATATTTAGTTATAATAAACTTAATAAATATAAGTCATTTAAATTCAATATAAATAATTACATCGCTAGATATTATAATAATGATAAAAAAAATTTAATAAACTAGTATCAATAAGATAGATATTATTTAAATATATTTGCAAAATCTAAATTTATTCAAAATCAAAGTAAAATATATTACTTAATAATAATTTTTTTAATGTTTTGCTTTTTTTATAACTTTATATTTTTGTTATTATAAATAAATTATTTAAATTAATTAATTTTACTCATAATTTATTTTGTAAATTATAATTCTATAATAATAAACTAATAAATAATTAAAATAATTATTTAAAATTATAATAAATACAAATAAAATTGAGATTTATTATTTATTATTCAGGATATACTAGCTTAATCGTTTAAGTATTTAGGTGTTTTTGGGTTTAGGAGTTTATTGATTTAAGTGTTTAGACCATTAGTGATTTATAGTTATTATCTAAAGAATTAAAAAAAATTAATTTTTTGAATTTTTTTAATTTTTGAAGGTTGTAACCTTTGTTAATATAATAAATTTAATTTTTTTTTAAATGTGAATACAATATTTAATTATAATAATCTTAATAATTATATATAATGTAAACTAAATATAAATAATCTTATTAATAGATATTATAATAATGAACAATAAATAAATTAATAAACTAGTATTAATAAGAATGATATAAATTAAAATATAATTGTAGAATCTAAAATGATTCAAAATCAAAATAATATATATTACAAAATAATAATTTTTTATTTTAAAAATTTTGCCTCATTTTATAAGCATATATATTTTTTTGATGAAAAATAAATTATTTAAATTATATCTGTTTCATTAATAATTTATTATGTAATTAATATTTCTATAAAAATAAATTGATAAATAATTAAAATAAATATTTAAAATTATAATGAATACTAATAAAAAGAGATTTATTATTTATTATTTATTATTTAGGGTATACATATTTAATGGTTTAAGTTTTTTGTGGTTTTGGGGTTAAGGAGTTTATTGATTTATATGTTTCCACATTTAGATGTTTATAGGTTTTATTTAATCAATGAAATAACAAAAAATTTATTTTTATGAATTTTCATGATTTTCAAAGGTTATAACCTTTGAAAATATAATATTTTTTTAATAGTTCTAAAATATGAATATAATACTTAGTTATAATAATCTTAATAATTATATTTGAAGTAAATTTAAAATAAAAAATTTTATTAATATATATTATCAAAATGATCAAAAAAATAAATTAATAAACTATTATTAATAAGATAGATATTAATTAAAATATATTTATAGAACCCAAAATAATTCAAAATCAAAGTAAATTATTTTACTAAATAAAATTTTAAATTTTTGAAATTTTATTTTTTTTATAAGCTTATATTTTTTTTCATAAAAAATAATATATTTAAATTATATATGTCTCACTCATTATTTATTTTGTAATTAATATTTCTATAAAAATAAACTAAAAAATAATTAAAATGAATATTTAAATTTATAATGAATATTTAAAATTATAATGAATACAAATAAAAATGAAATTTATTATTTATTATTTAGTTTATATATGTTAGTTAGTTTATGTATTTAGGAGGTTTTGGGGTTAAGGAGTCTAGATCTTTAATTGATTAGGCATTTAGTGGTTTATAAGTTTTATTTTAATAATAAAATAATAAAAAAAATTATTTTTGTGATTTTTTATCATTTTTGAAGGTTATAAGTTTGAAAATATAATAATTTTTAATTTTTTTTCAAATAGAAATATAATATATAGTTATAATAATCTTAATATTTATAAGACATTTAAATTCAATATATGTAATTTTATTGATAGATATTATAATAATGATCAAAAAATAAATTAATAAACTATTATTAATAAGATTGATAGCAATTAAAATATAAATGCTAAACCTATAATGATTCAGAATCAAAGTAAAATATATTACTAAATGATAATTTTTGTTTTTAAATTTTAACTTCTTTTTATAAGCTTATATTTATTTTTTGATTAAAAATAAATGATTAGAATTATATTTGTCTCACTCTTTATTTATTTTCAAATTAATATTTCTATAAAAAATAAACTAATAAATAATTAAAAGGAATATTTAAAATTATAATGAATACACAATAAAATGAGATTTATGATTTATTATATATGGTATACCAGTTTAATGAATTGTTAATTTAGTGATTTTGTCGTTTAGGAGTTTAACAATTTATGATTTAGGTATTTAGTGGCTTGTAGGTTTTATTTATATAATAAAATTAAAAAAAAAATTTTACATTTGTTCTGATTTACAAAGGTTATAACCTTTGAAAATAAAATAATTTTTAAAATATTTTGAAACGTTAATACTATGTATAATTATATTAATCTTACTAATTATATATCATATAAATTCAATATAAACAATTTTAATGATAGATAATATAATAATGATCAAAAATTAAATTAATAAACTATAATTAATAATATAAATAATAATTAAAATATATTTATATAACACAATGATTCAAAATCAAATCAAAATATATTTCTAAATAATAATATTTAGATGAAAAATATCTTACAATATAAAAATGATTCAGAAGAAAGCAAAATATATTACTATATAATAATTTGTTGTTTTGAAATTTTTTTTTCTTATAAAATAAAATTATTTTTCATTTTAATTAAAAATAATTTATATAAATTATATTTGTCTAAATCATAATTTATTTTGTAATTAATATTTATATAAAAATAAACAAATAAATAATTAAAATGAATATTTAAAATTATCATAAAAAAATATTGAGATTTATTATTTATTATTTAGGGTTACTAGTTTAAAAGGATTATTATTTAGTGTTTTAGAGATTTAGGTATTATTGATTTAAGTTTTTAGGCATTTACTGGTTTATAGGTTTTATTTAAACAATGAAATATCAAAAAAAAATTTTTTTTTTTTATTTTTTCACATTTTCAAAGGTTATAACCTTTGAAAATATAATAATTTTAAATTTTTTTTTAAAAGTGAATTCAATATTTAGTTATAATAATCATTATATTTAAATATCATATAAATTCAATATAAACAATTTTATTGATAAATATTCTAATAATTTTCAAAAAATAAATTAATAATTCATTATTAATAAGATAAATATCAATTAAAATATAATTACAAAACCAATAATGATTCAGAAGGATAGCAAATTATATTATTATATAATAATTTTTTGTTTTTAATTTTTTTTTCTTTTAATAAGTTTATATATATTTGTTTGATGAAAAATAATTTATATAAATAATGATTATCTAACTCATAATTTATTTTATAATTAATATTTATATAAAAATAAACAAATAAATAATTAAAATGAATATTTAAAATTATAATGAAAAAAATAAAAAATGGATTTATTTTTTATTATTTAGGATATATCTAATTAAAAAAATTATATATTTAGGGTTTTCGAGATTTAGCAGTTATTCATTTAAGTATTTAGGCATTTGATGCTTTATAGGTTTTATTCAAACAAAGAAATAACAAAAAATTTATTTTTGATATTTTTTCAAATTTTCAAAGGTTAACATTTGAGAATATAATAATTTTAAAATTTTTTAAACTGAATACAATATTTAGTAATAATAAATATTATAAATATATATAATATAAACTAAATATAAATAATTTTATTGATAGATATTATATCAATTTTCAAAAAATAAATTAATAAACTTATATTAATATGATAGATATAAATTAAAATAAAATTAAAAAACCTAAAATGATTCAAAATCAAAGTAAAATTTATTACTAAATAATAATTTTTTTTAATTTTTTGCATCATTTTATAAGCTTATATGTTTTTTAATGAAAAATATATTATTTAAATTATATTTGTATCATTCATAATTTATTTTGTAATTAATATTTCTATAAATTATTTAAATTATATTTAAGGTTTACGAGTTTAAAGGCTTAAGTATTTAGGGGCTTCAAGGGTTAGGAGTTTAGATATTTATGTATTTAGGTATTTAATGTTTTATAAGTTTTTTTTAAATAATTATATAACAAAAAAATTATTTTTATTATTTTTTCTCATTTTTGAATGTTATAAACTTTGAAAATATAACATTTTTTAAATTTTTTTTATATCTAAATACCATATTTAGTTATGATAATCTTAATAATATTATATCATGTAAATTCAATATAAAAAAATTATATTGAAATATATTATATTAATGATCAAAAAATAAATTAATAAACTATTATTAATAAGATAGATATTATTTTAAATATATTTTCAAAATGTAAATTTATTCAAAATCAAAGTAAAATATATTACAAAATAATACTTTCTTTGATGTTTTGCTTCTTTTTATAAGTTTATATTTTTTGTTATTAAATGTAAATTATTTAAATTTTATTTGTCTTCCTCATAATTAATTTTTAATTTATAATTCTATAAAAATAAACAAATAAATAATTAAAATGAATATTTAAAATTATAATTAATACAAATAAAATAGAGATTTATTATTTATTATCCAGGATATACTAGTTTAATGGTTTAAGTATTTAGGTGTTTTAGGGTTTAGTGATTTAAGTGTTTAGGCCTTTAGTGATTTATAGTTTTTATTAAAGAATGAAAAAATAAAAAAATTAATTTTTTGATTTTTTTTAATTTTTTGAAGGTTATAACCTTTGAAATTATAATAATTTTTAATTTTTCTAAATGTGAATATAATATTCAGTAATAATAATCTTAATAATTATATATAATGTAAACTCAATATAAATAATTTTATTAATAGATATTATAATAATGATCAATAAAAAATTAATAAACTATTATTAATAATAATGATATAAATTAAAATATAATTACAAAATCTAAAATGATTCAAAATAAAAATAAAATATATTACTAAATAATAAATTTTTGTTTTTAAAATTTTGCCTCTTTTTATAAGGATATATATTTCTTTTGATCAAAAATAAATTATTTAAATTAGATCTGTCTCACTAATAATTTATTTTGTAATTAATATTTCTATAAAAATAAACTGATAAATAATTAAAATAAAAATTTAAAAGTATACTTAATAAAAATTGAATTGAGATTTATGATTTTTTATTAATGTACACTTGTTTAATGGTTTAAGTATTTAGAGGTTTTATCATTTAGGAGTTAAGCAAATTATGTTTTAGTCATTTAGTTGTTTATAGGTTTTATTTAAACAATAAAATAACGAAAAAAAATTTGTAATTTTTTCTCATTTTCATAGGTTATAACTTTTGAAAATATAATAATATTTAAAATTTTTTTAAATGTGAATACAATAATTAGTTATAATAATATTAATAATTATATATCATATAAATTTAATATAAATAATTTTATTTATAGATATTATAATTATGATAAAAAATTAAATTTATAAACTATTAATATTAAGATAGATATTATTTAAAAAATATTTACAAAACCCAAATCGATTCAAAATTAAAATAACTTATTTTACTTGATAATAATTTTTAATTTTTAAATTTATACTTCTTTTATAATCATATATTTTTATTAGATAAATAATATATTATTTAAATTATATTTGTCCCACTCATAATTTATTTTGTAATAAATATTTATAAATAAATACACTAATAGATAATTAAAAAGAATATTTAAAAATATAATAAATAGCAAGAAAAAATAGATTTATTAATTATTAAGTAGTATTTAACGGTTTATTGGTTTATGTATTTAGGCATTATAGGGTTTAGGAGTTTACTGATTTAACTTTATATGCATTTAGTAGGGCTGCTCATGGGACTCGAAGATTCGCAACCGGACTCGAAGTCTTGTCCCAAAAGAATCAGGACTGAGAAAAATCCGTTTATTTGACATTTCTCGACCCCTTAAATCACATATTTTTTCTTTTGTTACGGTTCCGGATCTTAAGCAATATCCATCTTGAGAATCGTGCCATCCTAAAAAACCGATACTAGAACTAGGAATATATATATATATATATAACATGAAGATGCCACCAATTCTGCTACTGCCCATCTAATTCCGATGCACCTATTGCTGTTCTGACGAGTTCTAGACCACCTCATGCCATTCCAGCCGTGTTTAGTTTGGTCTAGCCCTTTTCCTATCGCACTTCTGGTTGCCTCCACCATGTCCGAGATGCCACCAGCCTTTTTGTATGTTTTTTTGATGACAATTGAGTGATTAATTATTATTATTATGTGTCTCAGTCAGTTTTGTTGAGTATTGGTTGTGGTGTTGTGGTTGGGCCGAATGAGTGGGCTGAATGTGTATAGTCAGTTTTGTAGAGCTTTCTTGTTTGAAATATTTATATGTATTTATGCTTAACATATCATATTCATTAATGGCAATGCAGATGGCACAATCCAGCGGTAAACGAAAAATACAATAAATTGAAGATGATCGCATCTCAAATGATCAAAGTACTGGTAAATCCAATCATCATCCTTTCACGAACCCTCCTATTGTTATGGTAGGTTTTTCAATTCCAATTGTAAAAGAAAGACAAGGTACATCTGAACCTCAAACTCATAAAAAGTATAAGTCTGCTGTTAGGGAAACTTATGAGATATTAGTTGATTCAGAGGGAAATGAAACTGGTAGGGTAGCTTGTATATGGTGTAGGAAAGAATATTTGGCAAAAAGTGATCAAGGTATTTCGGGTTTATGGAAATACTTGAGATATACTTGTAGTAAATTTCCACACAAAAAAGAATTAATAGAAGCTCACATAGATAAAGACAAGTCATAATCTTTGTTGAGTTTCACTAAAGGTACTAGTTCATAGGATAACAAATTAACTTGTTGGCAATTTGATCAACAACTAGTTAGAGAGGCTTTGGTGAATATGATCATAAAAGATGAATTGCATTTTTGTTTTGTTGAGAGGGATGAGTTTAAGGAGTTTTGTGAAGTTAGTGTGCCTCAATTTAAAATTCCATCTAGGCAATATATTGAGGTATTATTTTTCTTTGTTTGTGAAGGAAAAGAAGAAATTATTTGATAGCATATCTTCTCATTGTTGTAGAGTTTCATTGACTACCAACACTTGTACTACCATTCAAAATTTATCTTATATATGTTTGACTGTTCATTTTATTAATTCTCAATGAAATATGCATAAAAGGATTTAAAAATTTTGTGTAATTTAAAGTCATTCTAAAGTTAATATTAGAAATGCTATTGAGTTTTCTATGAATGAATGGGGTTTGAGAAAGTTGATGTGCATTACTGTTGACAATGCATAAAATAATGATGTTCCTGTTGAACAATTGAAAAAAAGGCTTGTGAAGAAAAGTGTTGTACCTTTGAGAGGGGAGCATTTTCATATGAGATGTTGTGCACATATCCTTTCACGAATTCTTTTATTGTAATGGCAGGTTCTTCAATTCCAATTATAAAAGAATGTCAAGGTACATCTGAACCTAAAGCTCATAAAAATATAAGTCTGCTATTTGGGAAACTTATGTGATATTAGTTGATTCAGAGGGAAATGAAACTGGTAGGGCAGCTTGTATATGGTGTAGGAAAGAATATTTGGCAAAAAGTAATCAAGGTATTTCGGGTTTATGGAAATACTTGAGTGACTTTTAAGACATTTCCACACAAAAAAGAATTATTCGAAGCTCACAATGGTAAAGACAAGTCACAATCTTTGTTGAGTTTCACTAAAGGTAATAGTTCAGAGAATAACAAATTAACTTGTTGGCAATTTGATCAAATACTAGTAAGGGAGGCTTTTGTGAAAATGATCATAAAAGATAAATTGCCTTTTAGTTTTGCTGAGTGGGATGAGTTTAAAGAGTTTTGTAAAGTTAGTGTGCCTCAATTTAAAATTCCATCTAGGCACTCTGTGTTGAGGGATTGTTTTTCTTTGTTTGTGAAGGAAAAGAAAAAATTATTTGATAGCATATCATCTCATTGCTGTAGAGTTTCATTGACCACCACCACTTGGACTAGTATTCAAAATTTTTGTTGTATATGTTTGAGTGTTCATTTTATTGATTCTCAATGAAATATGCATAAAAGGCTTTTGAACTTTTGTGTAATTAAAAGGCATTCTGAAGTTAATATTAGAAATGCTATTGAGTTTTGCATGAATGAATGAGGTTTGAGAAAGTTGATGTCCATTACTATAGACAATGCATCAAATAATGATGTTGAAGTTGAACAATTGAAAAAAAGGCTTGTGAAGAAAAGTGTTGTACCTTTGAGAGGCGAGCATTTTCATATTAGATGTTGTGCTCATATACTAAAATTAATTGTCAGAGATTGCATTGCAATAGTTGAGGGTGCTATTCAAAATATTAGAGGTGTGGTGAAATATGTGAGGAGCAGTCCTAAAAGATTAGATATGTTTAAGTTATGTGTTGAAGAAGCAAACATGACATATGGATCTTCATTGCAATTAGATTATCCTACAAAATCGAATTCACTTATTTGATGCTACAAACTAATATAAAATATCAAAAAGAATTTGATAAGCTAGAGGACAAAGACAAAAGGTTTTTGAAAATGTTTGGTTCAAACATTCTAACTGAGAGAGACTAAACAAACGCCAAAATTTTGGATCGTTTCTTGAAAACTTTTTATGAGGTAACTTGTAAATTTTCTGGCTCATTATATTCTACCTCTAGTGTTTATTATTCTGCGATTATTCGAATTTTGAAAAAAATTGAACTTTGTGAACATAGTAGAGATATAATGGTGTCTGAAATGGGTATGAAAATGAGGCATAAATTAAATAAATATTGGGGTTCTCTTCAATCAACAAATATTATGCATTTTGTTGCAGTAGTGTTGGATCCTAAATATAAGCTCAAATATTTCAAGGTTAAGTACACTTAGCATTATGGACAGGAATTGGCTAAAATTTTGGTTAAAAAGGTTATAAATGCTTTAAATGAGATGATGGTTGATTATAAACATTTAAATTAAGATAAATCAAAAGAAGATGATTTCTCTTCTACTGTGTTGAATAAAAATGATGATTTCTTTGATGGTAGTGATACTTATGTTGATGATTTTTTTTTGTTGAATTGGAGAAAGAACAAGAAGTTGCAGCTTTGGAAGAGTTGGATATGTACTTGGAAAACAAATTTGAAAAAAATAGAATTGATTTTGATCTTCTAAACTGTTGGAAGGTAGATGAGGTTAGGTATCCTTCTTTGGAAAATGTAGCAAGAAATGTATTTGCTATCCAAGCATCTACTATGGCCTATGAATCTACATTTAGCACTGGGGGGAGAACTTTAGATAAATTTAGGAGTTCTTTAACACCTATCACAGCTGAAGTTTTCATATGTCTACAAGATTGGTTGAGAAGCTCAAACAAACCTATTGAAATTAAAGAATTAGTTCAAGACCTTGATGATAATGAATCAGGTTAGTATACAAATCTTGTAAATTTTAATTTCACTTTTACTTATTTTATTCATTCAATTTAATAAAAATATGGTTCAATTACAATTTTCAGAAGGGTCACAAGATCTATATATTTTTCCAAAAATAGTTGGCCAACTAAATTTGGAATGGGTGTATTAAATTTTATAAGGTAATATTATGTTTTTTTATTACTCTTTCATCTTAGAAATTTATGTCTACATGATTAACACGTTTTCATCTTTGGTTGTCCTTCTACAGTGGAGGAAGAAAAGGGAGGAGTTGTAGAAGAGATAATTAATTGGGTTTGGATATTCGTTGATATTACGGGACGGACCTTTAAAATGATTCTTATCATTGTTGTTATTAGTTGTATTTTTTTTTGTTATATTAAGCTGCCTAAATTTAGCAATTACTTAAGTAGTAATTGTTGCTACCAATCCTTGTGGTCATCTTTAGCTATTCCTTAATTTTTTAAATATTTGTTTAAAAAATGTAGTATTGCTATTATGGTTAACTTTCACTCAGCTGAACAAAGCAAAATTGTGACAAAACAAAGAACCAAATTAAGCACACACCTCGGTCCCATTCTATTAAACATTTCTTCCCTTTTCTGCAGATCAAAGCTTTTGACAAGGCAATAGAACTCATTTGTGGTTTTCAGCCTATTTGACACAACAAAATTGGCCCAATTTGAGTTAGAAAGATACATAACTAAGGAATGATAAATAGTACAACAAAAATTTTCAACATGAACTAACTTGACGGTTTGAAGAAAATAAATTGAAAAAAATGTCCTATCTTCGTTCCATCCCGGAACCATTTTCTCCTACCCAAAATCCCCGATCTACGTCTCGTCCCATCCAGATATTTTCAACCTATAGCACTGGTCTGAATCTTCAAAAAAAAATCTCCGAACTGTTGGAAGGGACTGGAGATTTGTAATCCCCATCTCGTCCCGTCCCATGAGCTCCCCTAGCATTTAGTGGTTTATAGGTTTTATTTAAAAAATAAAATAACAAAAAATTTATTTTTATTATTTTTTGATATTTTTAAAGGTTATAACATTTGAAAATATAATAATTTTTAAATTTTTTTCAAATGTGAATACAATATTTAGTTATACTAATCATTATATTTATATATTATATAAATTCAATATAAACAATTTTAATAATAAATATTCTAATAATAATCTAAAAATAATTAATAATTCATTAAAAATAAGATAAATATTAATTAAAATATAATTACAAACTTAAAATGATTCAGAAGCAAAGAAAAATATATTACTAAATAATAATTTATTATTTGGAATTTTTTTTTTCTTTCAATAAGTTTATCTATATATTATTAATGAAAAATAATTTATATAAATTATATTTGGTCAACTCATAATTTATTTTTAATTAATATTTGTATAAAAATAAACAAATAAATAATTAAAATTAATATTTAAAATTATAATTAAAAAAATGAGATTTTGGGGCAAGTAAACTTTATTCAAAATCTAAAAATATTCAAAATATAATTTTTAGTTTCTGCTTCTTTTTTTAGTTTCTGCAAAACCTAAAAATCCAAGTAAACTTTATTATTAATTATAATTATTTAAATTATAATTAATTAAAATAAATTATTCAAATCCAAGTAAACTTTATTACTAAATTATAATTTTTTTTAGTTTCTGCTTCTTTTTATAATCTTATTTTTTTTGATGCAAAATAAATTATTTAAATTATATTTGTATCAATCATAATTTATTTTGTAATTAATATTTTAATAAATTATTTAAATTATATTTAAGGTTTACGAGTTTAAAGGTTTAAGTATTTTGGGGCTTTTGTGTTAGGAGTTTAGAGGTTTAAGTGTTCCTCATTTAGTGGTCTATAAGTTTTATTTAAACAATGATATAATAAAAATTATTTTATTATTTTTTTAATTTTTGAAAGTTATAACCTTTGAAAATATAATAATTTAAATTCTTTTCAAATGTAAATATAATATTTAGTTAAAATAATCTTAATAATATAAGTCATTTAAATTCAATATAGATAACTATTTGCCAATATTATATTAATGATCCAAAAAATTAAAAACTATTATTAACAAGATAGATATTATTTAAAAATATATTCCAAAATATAAATTTTTTCAAAATCAAAGTAGATATATTACTTAATATTATTTTTTTAAGTTTTTGCTTTTTTTATATCTTTATATTTTTGTTATTATAAATAAATTATTTAAATTAATTAGTCCTTACTCATAATTTATTTTGTAAATTATAATTCTATAATAATAAAATAAAATATTAAAATACTTATTTAAAATTATAATGATACAAATTAAATTGAGATTTATTATTTATTCTTCAGGATATAACGGCTTAATGGTTTAAGTATTTAGGTTTTTTTGTTTAGGAGTTTAGTGATTAAGTGTTTTAGTCCTTTAGTGATTTATAGTTATTATCTAATGAATTAAAAAACAAAAAATTAATTTT
>JAREIK010010314.1:0-20277 GCA_029783825.1 Sapria himalayana | reverse complement strand
GATTTTATAGTTATCTTTTATTATATAGGTTATATAGGTTTAATGCTTTATGTATTTAGGAGGTTTTGGGGTTTAGGAGTCTATAGATTTAAATGTTTAGGTATTTAGTGGTATATAAGTTTTATTTAAATAATAAAATTATAAAAAAATTATTTTTGTGATTTTTTATCATTTTTGAAGTTTATACCCTTTGAAAATATATAATTTTTAATTTTTTTTTTCAAAAGTAAATAAAATATTTAGTTATAATAATCTTAATAATTATAAACATTAAAATTCAATATAAGTAATTTTATTTATAGATATTATAATAATGATAAAAAATTACTTATATTGAATTTTAATGTTTAATAATTATTAAGATTATTATAACTAAATATTAATTTTTCATTTGAAAAAAAATTTAAAAATTATTATATTTTCAAAGGTTATAACCTTCAAAAATGATAAAAAATCAAAAAAAATAATTTTTTTATAATTTTATTATTTAAATAAAAATTAAAAATCACTAAATACCTAAACATTTAAATCTATAGACTACTAAACCCCAAAATCCATTAAATACTTAAAGCATTAAACCTATATGACCTATATAATAAAGATAATTATAACATCTATCAATAGTTTATTAATTAATCTGTATCTTATTATTAATAGTTTATTTATTTAATTTTTGATCATTATTAATATATCTATCAATAAAATTGTTTATATTGAATTTATATGATATATAATTATTAATATTAATATAACTAAAGATTGTATTCACATTTAAAAATATAATTATTAATATAATTATTGATAGATATATCAAAAATTTTATATATTATTATATTTTCAAAGGTTATAACATATGAAAATGATAAAAAATTACAAATTTTTTTTTGTTATTTTATTGTTTAAATAATACCTATAAACCACTAAGTGCCTAAAAATATAAATCACTAAACTCCTAACGACAAAACCTTTAAATACTTAAACATTTAAACTAGTATACATTAATAATAAATCATAAATATCATTTAAATTTGTATTCTGTATAATTTTTAATTTTTATTTTAAATATTTATTAGTTTATTTTTATAGAAATATTAATTACAAATTAAATTATCAGTGAGACAGATCTAATTTAAATTAAACCAGTATACCCTAAATAATAAATAATAAATCGCAATATTATTGTTTTCATTATAATTTAAAATATTCATTTTAATTAGTTATTTGTTTATTTTTATATAAATATTAATTACAAAATAAATTATGAGTTAGATAGATATAATTTATGTAAATTATTTTTCATCAAAAAAATATAGATAAACTTTTTAAAATAAAAAAAAAAACAAAACAAATAATTATTATTTAGTAATACATTTTCCTTTGTAATTGAATCATTTTAGGTTTTCATATTATATTTTAAGTAATATGAATCTTATTCATTATAGATTTTTAATTTATTTTTGAGAATTATTAATATATCTATCAATAAAATTATTTATATTTAATTTATATTATGTATAATTATTATAAATAAATATTGTATTCACTCTTGAAAAAAATTTTAAAATTATCATATTTTCAATGGTTATAACCTTGAAATATGATAAAAAATAATAAAAATAATTTTTTTTATTTCATTTTTTAAATATAGCCTATAGACCAATAATGCCTCCTTACTTAAATCAGTAAGCTCATAAACCCTGAAACCACTAAATACACAAACCCTTTAACATCTATATACTACTTAATGAATAATAAATCTCATTTTTATGTCTATTTATAATAATTTTAAATATTTAATTTAATTATTTATAGTTTAATTTTTTACAGAAATTAATTACAAAATAAATTTCGAGATATCAGTTTTTGATATCTCAAAAGATATCAAAAAATATTTATTTTTATTATTTATAGTTTTTAGGCATATCAAAAAAAATTTTAATATTTATTTTTATTATTTATATAAACTATAAATAATAAATTAAATTAATATTAATATAAACTATTATTATTTTTATTAAATATTTAATGAATTTATTTTTATTACTATTTATTTATTTTTATTATTAAACTACAAATTATTTTTATAAATAATAAAAATAAATTAATTAAATTAGATATTTATTTATTTTTATTAATATTAATATTTAATTTTATTAATAAAAATAATAAAAATAAATTAAATTAATATTAATTACAAAATAAATTATATTATTATTTATTTTTATTATTTATTTTTGTTAAATTTTAATACGACGAGCTCATTGGAGCTCACTAGAGCTTCATCATGAAGCTCGAAGGAGCTCCATGAAGGAGCTCCTGGAGATGGGCGGGGAGAGGGGTGAAAAGGGAGGGGCGAGAGGTGAGGGGAGACAGATGAGGAAAGATTGGCGAGGGTAGAGGGGCAAGGAGAGACGGGCGAGGGTAGAGAGGCGAGGGACAAAGTGAGATCTCCATAGTATTTTCAATAGCCGACATTCATAACGTAGATCTCTGATTTTTAAAATTCAACCACATGGCAACTGTCAATGGCCACCATTCACAATGATGGCTATTGCCATGCTTTTTCCAGACGCACTAGTTTGGGCATATTTTTAAAACACGCATTATTTTTTTAGATTTTTTATTTCAAACGTATTATTTCTGTACAAAACTCTAGAAAAAAATTAACTTTTTGTCTAAGACCTCTATTAGCTTCAAAAAATATAAAGACTTAACCATTGATCAAAAATGGAAAATCAATTTTTAATAAAATATATTTCTACTAGTTTGATTCATCTAGGAGGAAAAACATTGTTTTCTTAATAATCTAAGCAAGAAAACTCTAATCTATTTGATTATGTCTTAATATCTAATTTAATAATTATAGTTTTGTGCGAGGTATTTATTAATGAAGTATATCGATTTTTGAGAAATAATTAATTTGTAGATGATGTATTCATATTCATTTTGGTTCTCGATACACACTGAGAAAGTACTTTGTTATCATGTGTTAGCTTAAATTATGTATTTTATTTTATGAATTACATAACACATGATAATGGGGTGAAAATATTTCAAAGTTTATGTTTATTATTCATTTGAATTATCAATATAAGAGTGTTACAAATACTCTTTAGTATTGTTTCATCTTGAAAACACATTAAGCAAGTCTAGTATAAATCATTTTTAAACAAAATCCAAATAATGCTTATAAAATAGATTTTAGAAACCACTAGGACAACACTATTCAATTCAAAGGAAAAGGTTGCTTCTTTTAATTAACAAATCAAGAGTTTTTTGCTGAGCTCATATTTTATTTTCTTCAAATATTGCTAGCAAGGTATATCCTAATTAGGATGTAGAAGTAGAGATTTATTTGTAATTAGAAGGTTTTCAAAGAATTAATTTATTGATTTCTCATTTTTTTTATCTTTATGGAAGCAAACATCATTTTCAACATTAATTGATTATGTTTTGGAAACTCTTCTAAAGAAACTATTTTATATATAAATATATAAATAAATAAATATGTGTGTGTGTGTGTGTGTGTGTGTGTGTGTTTGAGTGTCTATATATTAAGTATGTCCACATACACATAGGTCTAATCTCATCATTGGAGCATCTCAAATAAGTGAATACCCTTATTCAGAAATAACTTTATAAAATTTAATTGATTTAATTGTATAACTTTTACATGTTTGTATTTCACGTTTTGGAAACTATGTGAGGATCTTTTGTAATTTCTCACATGAATTTAATATTCTTAAAATCACGTAGCTAAGATCTAAATTCGAAATTGAAATTAAATTCTTAATAGAACTACAAATAGGAAGAAGTAGCCATTAATTTGAAAATATTTTTTCTTATTTTCGAAAAAACAAAAAAGCATGTAAATTGTTTGCAGTTTTTTATTTTCTAACCTTAAAACAATGTTGCTATCAAATCTGTTAATTATTTCAACATCCTACGTCCACCCGTAAATCGTCATCAATGAAGACAACTCTTCAAATGATCAATCCAATCCCTTCTCAATCATTAGCCTTTGCTTTATTTTCATTGTTTCTGTTGGCAGTCTATTTTTCAGAAGAGAATCATATCATTTCCAAAACATGCCACCCTATTTGGAACTTGAATAACTTGTTGTAGGTGACCAACGAGCTTCAAAAACTGAACTAGGAACACACTAGCCTTCGATTCCTACAACTCTAAAAATGCAATATCTTCCAGTTCTGTCTCATATGCATTCTCATCTTCATCAGATAGAATGACAAGTTTACGAGTTTTTGCTCAGAATGAAATCTGGAGAAGTAACTTGTCTAGAAAAATGACCCATTCCTGCAAGCCTAAGAACCGTCGTACCATTCTCGCAACAATTTCCATCATCTTCCACTCAACAATGTCCAATGTGGATAATTCTTAACTTCTCGTTTCGATGCAGAAACTCTTGAAAAGAGGGTGTTCGTGAATAGTGATGGTGAATATCTCATTTATAATAATTAATTAGAATGCAAGCCTAGCCATATAAACAAAATGCTTAACATATTTTAAAGATATAGTTGATGACAACTTTCCTGGAAAGTATAGCCCAACTCACAATAATTTTATCTTCCTCTTTTAAAGATGTGCTCGGGAATGGTTTTCATGAAAATTAGCAACGTGTCATCTATTCGTCCAGAACAGAAAATTTGAAGATATAAGCGATAACACAAAATTCTAAATTAAAAAAGCATCTCATTTTCACTTGATTAAGGGGGAATACCAACACAACACGCGGCATTAAAATAAATAAGAATGGACTTGTGATTCAAAAAATAAATATAATGTTTATTTCAATTAGAAGACAGAAAAAAAATACAACCAGTCAACGATTCTACACTTAGTTGTCTACGGCATGTGATATCTGCAAGTAGGGCAAAAATCACTATGGGAGAGCCATTTCTCAATGCAATCATCATGGAAAACATGCTTGCAAGGCATCCGAAGAAATTATGTGTTGCTATAAATATCATCCAGGCAGATGGTGCATATTGCATCTTCAAATCTAGAATGACGGCCCCTTTCAAGAATATGAATGGAGGTTCTAGAAGCTGGAAGTGTGTTGTTGCTCCGTGAACCAAGATGCTCCATTATGGCATTCTGCATATCTGCTGAACTCTGAAATTGAAATATGCAGTGAATCTCAACTGAAATTGACATGGATGAGACATGGACTTCGATGAACCCCGGAAAGGCTTGAGAATCAGATCTGGAAGAGGCCATCATGCTGTCGGCCTCAACAACAATGGAGTCAATTATCCTAGAATGCTCTGATGTTGGCACTCCCATGGCAGTCAGAGCTTCCACTTCAGTATTCCGTGTTATATAGAGAGATTCTAGTGAGTTGTCAGATAGAATAATAATAGATTTTTCAGATACTGCCTGCATCGTGCTTTGGGAAATGTCTGAGTCGGCCTCACTAGGAATGGAGATGACGTTGGATAAAAATAAATTTACAAATATAAAGGGTGGAATAGAGGGCTTTGGACTTGGGGTTTTTAGCTCTTGGAAGGTGAGGGAGCGCTTGGCAGTCCCATTCACACACATGGCATAGTAGGAAATAGGCAAAAAAGAAGTCATAATGGTGAGCTAAGAGATGGCGAGGTAAAGGATGAAGAAAATAGATCAATGTGTAGTGATATTTATAGCTAAGAGTATGGGGTTCGCATGAAGAGAATTCAAACACCTCGAACACTTCTTGTGTTTTTTCTTCATAAGTCAATAACATAAATTCTAACTACTTTATTTTCAGCCATACAATACAAACAAGAAAATGGCCACCTAACCAATCAATGCCCCATGAATGAAACCACTTTGACACCTTCAAACATATTTCTTCCCTTTGGTCATTGCCATTCAAAGTTGTTATGAATTAGTTATTAAATATTTTTTTCAATTTCATTTTTTTCAATTACAAATTCTATTATAACTTGCATTTTTAATAATTTAAATAAAAAAGAAAACATTATATTTATAAATCAATATAATTATTTCACATTTTTTTTCATTCGAGTCATACTTTTTATATATCATTCACTTCATATGAGTGTACTAAAACACACACACACACACACACACACACACACACACATATATATAAATTACTTTTCTCATCGTAGAATTATTTTAATTTAACTTTTATTTGAGTTTCAAGTTGGATATTTTTTTACGATAAGAGATTCTGATAATATGAATAGGTTTATCATTAAGTTAACTTAATTTTTGGAAATGAATTAAATTAATGTGAGAGAGAACATGATGAATTAACAAATGAATTATAGTGAGAGTGAGATTTAATGCTAAGAGAGAAGGTAATAGTGAAAGAAAGAGAGATAGATAGAAAGACTATCAGGTATATATTTGGACTTTGTCAATTATGTTGATCAAAATATACTTATTTTTTGATTTAGTACCATTTTTTGTAAATAAACTTTGGCAGCTTTTCATAAATTTAATTTCTTAAGTATTTATACTTAATTTATGAATTTGATTAAATTTAGTTTTTTTTTTCAAATGTCATCTTTCCTCTCAACTTACTTATTTCTTGTTCAGTTAAAAATTTTAACATTTTTACTGGTTTTTTTTTCAAGTATACATGGAGGTCATAATAGAAAATTGAGTCAAATTTAAATTATTAAGTGCATACAAATTGATGTAAAATTGCTAGTGTATCCATGAAAATCAATTTATTCAAGTTTGTCATTTGTACTTGACTTTTGTGATGCTCGCAAAAGGATCTGACACATGATTGATTTGATGTTTTTTTATAGATAATTTATTTATAATATGCTTTTACTAAACTATGGATGTTTAGATTGATTTTTAGGGACGATATGACCCACAATGTGAAACAAAATCATTGCCTTGGTACTATTATTGATATATCACACAACATATTTGAAGACTTGTGGGTAGGTTTCTAGGATTTTTTATATGTATTCATTAAGAGAGTGATGTACTAGTTTGTAGCCATAGATTCTTAGAAAGTATTTTGGTTTCTTTTAGAGATTTATTAAAGAGTAACTCATATTATTATAGCTATATCAAGATTAAAAGGAGTTGATATGATAAGTCATGATATTGAGATATCTTTCTTCATCACACAATATTGAAGAGAGTGATGGGAGTTTGACATAGGTGCATTTAGAAGTAGAAAAGCAGTTGTGACATGTTCTTTTTCATAGAAGTCATAACATACTCGTGAAAGGCATTTGATATGCATATCATATCATGAGTTATAATTGATTTTATTAAGGTTCAACAGTTATACGATAGACTATTGGAGATGTGATGGTGATGCTCTCTCGAGAGAAGTTTTCTAGATTTTGTACTTTCGGTTCCACTAAATACAATAATTCTATATCTATAGCAATTTTTTGCTCAAAATCTTATTCTAGATTGTTGAGTAGTTGATTTAAAGATTAATATCAAGGTTATAGGTATTTGCGTTGTTTTTATTTGTTTATAGAATTTTGATTCTTTGATAGTATTGTGACTAATAATATCCAAATGCTTCTATAAAGTTTAAAATCTTCGATATTAATAGACATGTTAATGTTATTGTTGAACATTTTTTTCTTGACATGTATTTATGTATATTAAAATTTTATATTAAAATATGTGTTTCGGTAATTTTATAAAATAATAAAGTTGTTATATTATTATTATTTTTTAAAAATTCTCTTTGGAATTTTTTTTGTTAAATTCTATTATAAAAATTAATAAAAATAAATAAAAATAAATAAAAATAAATATTATTTTTTATTTTTATTATTTATAGTTTATATTAATATTAAAGAGCTCATTAGATATTTATTTTTATTAATAAAAATAAATACATCATCTACAAATTATTTATAGTTTATATTAATATTTAATATAAACAAATAAATATTAATAATGAGCTCATTAGATATTTATAGATATTTATTTAATATAGTTTATAATAAAAATAAATAATAATGAGCTCGTCGTATTAAATATTTATTTTTATTATTTATACTTTATATTGAAGATATCTCGAAATATTAATGTGAAGATATCATTTAAATAAGTATTTATTTAATTTAATTATATATAGTTTGATTTTTTAATATTTATAGTTTATTAAATTATTTATAGTTTATTTTTATTAATTATAAAAATAAGAAAATGTATAATTATATTAATGTGAAGATATATGAAATATATCATTTTTTGATATCATTGTTTGAGGTGTTCTCGTATTAAAATAAATTTTTTGAAAATCTAAAATGATATTACTAAATATAATCAGAAAATGTATTACTAAATTTTTATTCAAAAGCAAAGGAATATTTAAATAATCTAAAAAATTATTATTTAGATAATAATTTTAATAATTTATTTTTATAATTTATAACTAAATATTATATTTACTTTTGAAAAAAAATTTAAAATTAATATATTTTCAAAGGGTATAACCATCAAAAATGATAAAAAATCACAAAAATAATTTTTTATTATTTTAATTATTTATTAGTTTATTTTTATAGAAATATTAATTACAAATTAAATTTTCATTGGACATATCTAATTTAATTTAAACCAGTTTACCCGAAATAATAAATAATAAATCTCAATATTATTGTTTTCATTATAATTTAAAATATTCATTTTAATTAGTTATTTGTTTATTTTTATATAAATATTAATTACAAAATAAATTATGAGTTAGATAGATATAATTTATATAAATTATTTTTCATCAAAAAAATATAGATAAACATTTTAAAATAAAAAAAATTTCAAAAAAAATAATTATTATTTATCAATACTTTTTCACTTGATTTTGAATTATTTTAGGTTTTCATATTATATTTTAAAAATAAATAAATATTGTATTCTCTCTTGAAAAAAATTTAAAAATTATCATATTTTCAATGGTAATATCCTTGAAAATATGATAAAAAATAATAAAAATATTTTTTTTTATTTCATTTTTTAAATATAGCCTATAGACCAATAATGCCTCCTTACTTAAATCAGTAAGCTAATAAACCCCGACACCCCTAAATACATAAACCTTTTAACATCTATATAGTACTTAATGAAAAATAAATCTCATTTTTATATCTATTTATTATAATTTTAAATATTTATTTTAATTATTCATAGTTATATTTTTTACAAAATTAATTACAAAATAAATTAAGAGTGAGAGAAATATTATTTAAATAATTCATTTTTAATAAAAAAAATATGAGCTTATAAAAAGAATGAAAATTTAAAAAATAAATATTATTATTTAGTAATATATTTTGATATGATTTTTAATCATTTTGCGTCATGTAAATATATTTTAATTAATATTTATATTTTTATTAATAGTTTATTAATTTAATTTTTGAGCTATATGATAATATCTATCATTAAAATTATTTATATTAATTTATATGATATATAATTAGTAAGATTAATATATTATACATGATATTCATATTTCAAAAAATTTAAAAAATTATTTTATTTTTAAAGGTTATAACCATTGAAAATCAGAAAAAATCCAAAAAAAAAAATTTTTCTTTTTATTTTTTAAATAAAACCTATAAACCAAAAAATACCTAAAAACATAAATTACTAAACTCCTAAGCAACAAAACTCCTAAATAATCAAACCAATAAACCGGTATACTATTTATAATAAATCATAAATCACATTTTAATTTGTATTCATTATAGTATTAAATATACATTTAAATTATTTATTAGTTTATTTTTATAGAAATATTAATTACAAAATAAATAATGAGTGAGACAAATATAATTTTAATAATTTATATTTAATCAAAAAAAATATAACCTTATAAAAAGAATTAAAAATTTAAAAACAAAAAATTATTATTTAGTAATATATTTTACATTGATTTTGAATCATTGTATATAGGTTTTGAAATTATATTTTAATTGCTATCAATCTTATTCATAATAGTTTATTAATTTATTTTTTGATCATTATTATAATATCTATCAATAAAATTACTTATATCGAATTTTAATGTTTTATAATTATTAAGATTATTATAGCTAAATATTATATTTACATTTGAAAAAATATTTAAAAATTATTATATTTTCAAAGGTTATAACTTTCAAAACTGATAAAAAATTACAAAAATAATTTTTTGATAATTTTATTATTTAAATAAAACTTATAAACCACTAAATACCTAAACCTTTAAATATATAGACTCCTAAACCCTAAAACCCTCTATATACTTAAAGCATTAAACCTAAATAATCTATATAATAAATGATAATTATAATATCTATCAATAGTTTATTAATTAATCTCTATCTTATTATTAATAGTTTATTAATTGAATTTTTGATCATTATTAATAAATCTATCTATAAAATTATTTATATTTACTTTATATGATATATAATTATTAATATTAATATAACTAAAGATTGTATTCACATTTCAAAAATTTTAAATATTATTATATTTTCAAAGGTTATAACCTATGAAAATGAGAAAAAATTACAAAATTTTTTTTGTTATTTTATTGTTTAAATAATACCTATAAACCACTAAGTGCATAAAAACATAAATCAATAAACTCCTAAATGACAAAACCTCTAAATACTTAAACCATTAAAATGGTATACATTAATAATAAATCATAAATATCATTTAAATTTGTATTCAGTATAATTTTTAATTTTTATTTTAATTATTTATCAGTTTATTTTTATAGAAATATTAATTACAAATTAAATTATCAGTGATACAGATATAATTTAAATTAAACCAGTATACCCTAAATAATAAATAATATATCTCAATATTATTGTTTTCATTATAATTTAAAATATTCATTTTAATTATTTATTTGTTTATTTTTATATAAATATTAATTACAAAATATATTATGAGTTAGATAGATATAATTTATATAAATTATTTTTCATCAAAAAAATATAGATAAACTTTTTAAAAGAAAAAAAAAATTCAAAACAAATAATTATTATTTGGTAATACATTTTTATTTGCTATTGAATCATTTTAGGTTTTCATATTATATTTTAATTAAATTGAATCTAAATCATTATAGATTTTTAATTTATTTTTTTAATTTATTAGAATATCTTTCAATAAAATTGATTATATTGAATTTATATTATATATAATTATTATGATTATTATAAATAAATATTGTATTCACTCTTTAAAAAAATTTTGAAATTATTATATTTTCAAAGGTTATAACCTTAAAAATATGAGAAAAAATAATAAAAATAAATTTTTTGTTATTTCATTTTTTAAATAAAGCCTATAGACGATTAAATGCCTCCTTACTTATATCAGTAAGCTAATAAACCCCTGAAACCCCTCAATACATAAACCTTTTAACATCTATATACTACTTAATGAATAATAAATCTCACTTTTATGACTATTTATTATAATTTTAAATATTCAATTTTATTATTTATAGTTTAATTTTTTACAAAAATTAATTACAAATAAATTTCGAGCAGGACAAACATTATTTAAATAATTGATTTTTAATTAAAAAAAAATAGAAGCTTATAAAAAGATGGAAAATTTAAAAATTAAATATTATTATTTAGTAATATATTTTGATTTTATTTTGAATCATTTTGCGTCATGTAAATATATTTTAATTAATATTTATATTTTTATTAATAGTTTATTAATTTAATTTTTGATCATTATTATAATATCTATCATTAAAATTGTTTATATTGAATTTATATGATATATAATCAGTAAGATTAATATAATTATACATGGTATTCACATTTCAAAAAATTTTAAAAATTATCATATTTTCAAGGGTTATAACGTTTGAAAATCATAAAAAAATTTTAAAATTTTTTTTTAATTTTATTATTTATGTAAAATCTATAAACCACAATATGCCGAAAAACATAAATTGCTAAACTCCTAAACCAATAAACCTATATTCCATATATAATAAATCACAAGTCTCATTTTAATTTGTATTCATTATAATTTTTAATATTCATTTTAATTATTTATTAGTTTATTTTTTATTGAAATGTTAATTACAAAGTAAATAATTTGTGAGACAAATATAATTTTAATAATTTATTTTTTATTCAAAAAAAATATAAGCTTATAAAAAGAAGTAAAAATTTAAAAACAAAAAATTATTATTTAGTAATATATTTTAATTTGATTTTGAATCATTGTATATAGGTTTTTAAATTATATTTTAATTACTATCAATCTTATTAATAATAGTTTATTAATTTATTTTTTGATCATTATTATACTATCTATCAATAAAATTACTTATATTGAATTTTAATGTTTTATAATTATTAATATTATTATAACTAAATATTATTTTTAGTTTTGAAAAAAAAAATTTAAAATTAGTATATTTTCAAAGGTTATAACCTTCTAAAATTATAAAAAATCTCAAAAATAATTTTTTATATTTTTATTATTTAAATAAAAATTATAAATCACAAAATATCTAAACATTTAAATCTATAGACTCCAAAACCCCAAAACCCCTAAATACTTAAAGCATTAAACCTAAATAACCTATATAATAAATGATAATTATAATATCTATCAATAGTTTATTTATTAATCTCTATCTTATTATTAATAGTTTATTAATTTAATTTTTGATCATTATTAATATATTTATCAATAAAATTGTTTAAATTGAATTTAAATGATATATAATTATTAATATTAATATAACGAAAGCTTGTATTCTCATTTCAAAAAATTTTAAATATTATTATATTTTCATAGGTTATAACCTATGAAAATGATAAAAAATTACAAATTTTTTTTGTTATTTTATTGTTTAAATAATACCTATAAACCACTAAATGCCTAAAAACATAAATCACTAAACTCATAAATGATAAAACCTCTAAATACTTAAACCATTAAACTAGTTACATTAATAATAAATCATAAATATCATTTAAATTTGTATTCAGTATAATTTTTAATTTTTATTTTAATTATTTATCAGTTTATTTTTATAGAAATATTAATTACAAATTAAATTATCAGTGAGACAGATCTAATTTAAATTAAACCTAGTATACCCTAATAATAAATAATAAATCTCAATATTATTGTTTTAATTATAATTTAAAATATTCATTTTAATTATTTATTTGTTTATTTTTATATAAATATTAATTACAAAATAAATTATGAGTTAGATAGATATAATTTATATAAATTATTTTTCATCAAAAAAATATAGATAAACTTTTTAAAAGAAAAAAAAATTTCAAAACAAATAATTATTATTTGGTAATACATTTTCATTTGCTATTGAATCATTTTAGGTTTTCATATTATATTTTAAGTAATATGAATCTAAATCATTATAGATTTTTAATTTATTTTTTATGATTTATCAGAATATCTATCAATAAAATTGATTATATTGAATTTATATTATATTTAATTATTATGATTATTATAAATAAATATTGTATTCACTCTTTAAAAAATTTAAAAATTATTATATTTTCAAAGGATATAACCTTGAAAATATGAGATAAAAATAATAAAAATAATTTTTTGTTAATTTCATTTTTAAATAAAGCATATAGACCATTAAATGCCTGCTTACTTAAATCAGTTAGCTCATAAACCCTGAAACCCCTAAATACATAAACCCTTTAACATCTATATACTACTTAATGAATAATAAATCTCATTTTTTGTATATTTATTATAATTTTAAATATTCAATTTAATTATTTATAGTTTAATTTTTTACAAAAATTAATTACAAAATAAATTACAAGCGAGACAAAGCATTATTAAATAATTGATTATTAATAAACAAAATATAAGCTTCATAAAAAGAAATGAAAAATTTAAAAATTATAATTATTAATTAGTAATATATTTTGATTTGATTTGAATCATTTAGCTCATGTAATATAGTTTAATTAAAATTTATATTTTTATTAATAGTTTATTATTTAATTTTTAATCATTATTATAATATCTATCATTAAAATTGTTTATATTAATTTATTTGATATATAATCAGTAAGATTAATATAATATACAATGGTATTCACATTTCAAAAAATTTTAAAAATTATCATATTTTCAAAGGTTATAACCTTTGAAAATCAAAAAAATCTAAAAAATTTTTTTTATTTTTATATTAGTAAAATCTATAAACCACAATATGCCTAAAAACATAAATTGCTAACTCCTAAACTAAAAAATCCTAAATAATGAAACCAATAAACTGATATTCATATATAATAAATCACAAATCTCATCTTAATTTGTATTCATTATAATTTTAAATATTCATTTTAATTATTTATTAGTTATATTTTATAGAAATGTTAATTACAAAATAAATAATGAGTGAGACAAATATAATTTTAATAATTTATTTTTAATCAAAAAAAATATAACCTTAAAAAGAAGTAAAATTTAAAAACAAAAAATTATTATTTAGTAATATATTTTACACTGATTTTGAATCATTGTATATATGTTTTGAAATTATATTTTAATTTCTATCAATCTTATTCATAATAGTTTATTAATTTATTTTTTGATCATTATTATAATATCTATCAATAAAATTATTATATTGAATTTTAATGTTTTATAATTATTAAGATTATTATAGCTAAATATTATATTTAAATTTGAAAAATATTGAAAAATTATTATATTTTCAAAGGTTATAACTTTCAAAAATGATAAAAATCACAAAAATAATTTTTTTATTATTTTATTTTTAAATAAAACTTATAAACCACTAAATACCTAAACCTTTAAATATATAGACTCCTAAACCATAAAACCCTTTAATACTTAAAGCATTAAACCTAATAATCTATATAATAAATGATAATTATAATATCTATCAATAGTTTATTAATTAATCTCTATCTTATTATTAATAGTTTATTAATTGAATTTTTGATCATTATTATATAATCAATCTATAAAATTGTTTATATTGACTTTATATGATATATAATTATTAATATTAATATAACTAAAGATTGTATTCACATTAAAAAATTTTAAATATTATTATATTTTCAAAGGTTATAACCTATGAAAATGAGAAAAAATTACAAAAATTTTTATTGCTTATTTTATTGTTTAAATAATACATATAAACCACTAAGTGCCTAAAAACATAAATCACTAAACTCCTAAACGACAAAACCTCTAAATACTTAAACCATAAAATGGTATATATTAATAATAAATCATAAATATCATTTAAATTTGTATTCAGTATAATTTTAAATTTTTATTTTAATTATTTATCAGTTTATTTTTATAGATATATTAATTACAAATTAAATTATCAGTGAGACAGATCTAATTTAAATTAAACCAGTATACCCTAAATAATAAATAATAAATCTCAATATTATTGTTTTCATTATAATTTAAAATATTCATTTTAATTAGTTATTTGTTTATTTTTATATAAATATTAATTACAAAATAAATTATTAGTTAGATAGATATAATTTATATAAATTATTTTTCACCAATAAAATATAGATAAACTTTTTAAAATAAAAAAAATATTAAAACAAATAATTATTATTTAGTAATACATTTTCCTTTGATTTTGAATCATTTTAGGTTTTCATATTATATTTTAAGTAATATGAATCTTATTCATTATAGATTTTTAATTTATTTTTTGTAGAATTATTAGAATATCTATCAATAAATTGTTTATATTGAATTTATATTATATATAATTATTATGATTATTATAAATAAATATTGTATTCACTCTTGAAAAAAATTTAAAAATTATCATATTTTCAATGGTTATAACCTTAAAATATGATAAAAAATAATAAAAATAATTTTTTTTATTTCATTTTTTAAATAATGCCTATAGACCAATAATGCCTCCTTTCTTAAATCAGTAAGCTCATAAACCCCGAAACCCCTTAATACATAAACCTTTTAACATCTATATACTACTTAATGAATAATAAATCTCATTTTTATGTCTATTTATAATAATTTTAAATATTTAATTTAATTATTTATAGTTTAATTTTTTACAAAAATTAATTACAAAATAAATTTCGTGTTAGTCAAACATTATTTAAATAATTGATTTTTAATAAAAAAATATAAGCTTATAAAAAGAAGAAAAATTTAAAATTAAATATTATTATTTAGTAATATATTTTGATTTGATTTTGAATCATTTTGCGTTATGTAATTATATTTAAATAAAAATTTATATTTTTATTTTATAGTTTATTAATTTAATTTTTGATCATTATTATAATATCAATTATTAAAATTGTTAATATTGAATTTATATTATATATAATCAGTAAAATTAATATAATTATACATGGTATTCACATTCAAAAAATTTTAAAATTATCTTATTTTCAAAGGTTATAACCTTTGAAATCAGAAAAAATCTAAAAATATTTTTTTTATTTTTATTATTAAATAAAACTATAAACCACAATATGCCTAAAACATAATTGCTAATTACTAAACACTAACCCTAAATAATCAAACCAATAAACCGGTATACCATATATAATAAATCACAAATCTCATTTTAATTTGTATTCATTATAATTTTAAATATTCATTTTAATTATTTATTAGTTTATAATTTATATAAATGTTAATTACAAAATAAATAATGAGTTAGACAAATATAAATTTAATAATTTATTTTTTATTCAAAAAAAATATAAGCTTATAAAAAGAAGTAAAAATTAAATAACAAAAAATTATTATTTATTAATATATTTTACTTTGATTTTGAATCATTGTAAATAGGTTTTTAAATTATATTTTAATTACTATCAATCTTATTAATAATAGTTTATTAATTTATTTTTTGATCATTATTATAATATCTATCAATAAAATTACCTATATTGAATTTTAATGTTTTATAATTATTAAGATTATTATAACTAAATATTAATTTTTCTTTTGAAAAAAAATTTAAAAATTATTATATTTTCAAAGGTTATAACCTTCAAAAATGATAAAAAATCAAAAAAATAATTTTTTTATAATTTTATTATTTAAATAAAAATTAAAAATCACTAAATACCTATACATTTAAATCTATAGACTACTAAACCCCAAAATCCCCTAAATAC
This sequence comes from Sapria himalayana, assembly GCA_029783825.1. NCBI lineage: Eukaryota > Viridiplantae > Streptophyta > Magnoliopsida > Malpighiales > Rafflesiaceae > Sapria > Sapria himalayana. The sequence continues at coordinate 3,103 of JAREIK010010314.1, read as the reverse complement.
TTAAAGCATTAAACCTATATAACCTATATAATAAAGGATAATTATAATATTTATCAATAGTTTATTAATTAATCTGTATCTTATTATTAATAGTTTATTTAGTTAATATTTGATCATTATTAATATATCTATCAATAAAATTGTTTATATTGAATTTATATGATATATAATTATTAATATTAATATAACTAAAGATTGTATTTACATTTCAAAAATTTTAAATATTATTATATTTTCAAAGGTTATAACCTATGAAAATGAGAAAAAATTACAAATTTTTTTTTGTTATTTTATTGTTTAAATAATACCTATAAACCACTAAGTGCCTAAAAATATAAATCACTAAACTCCTAAACGACAAAACCTCTAAATACTTAAACAATTAAACTAGTATACATTAATATTAAATCATAAATATCATTTAAATTTGTATTCTGTATAATTTTTAATTTTTATTTTAATTATTTATCAGTTTATTTTTATAGAAATATTAATTACAAATTAAATTATCAGTGAGACAGATCTAATTTAAATTAAACCAGTATACCCTAAATAATAAATAATAATTCTCAATATTATTGTTTTCATTATAATTTAAAATATTCATTTTAATTAGTTATTTGTTTATTTTTATATAAATATTAATTACAAAATAAATTATGAGTTAGATAGATATAATTTTTATAAATTATTTTTCACCAATAAAATATAGATAAACTTTTTAAAATAAAAAAAAATTTAAAACAAATAATTATTATTTAGTAATACATTTTCCTTTGCTTTTGAATCATTTTTGGTTTTCATATTATATTTTAAGTAATATCAATCTTATTCATTATAGATTTTTAATTTATTTTTTGAGAATTATTAGAATATCTCTCAATAAAATTGTTTATATCAAATTTATATTATATATAAATATTATGATTATTATAAATAAATATTGTATTCACTCTTGAAACAAATTTAAAAATTATTATATTTTCAAAGGTTATAACCTTGAAAATATTAGAAAAAATAATAAAAATAAATTTTTGTTATTTCATTTTTTAAATAAAGCCTATAGACCATTAAATGCCCGCTTACTTAAATCAGTAAGCTCATAAATTACATTATTTAAATTTTATTATTAAAAATCAATTATTTAAAAAATATATAATTATATAAAATATATAATTATATAATTATATAATTTATATTTTTGTTAATTAATCTTATTAATAATAGTTTATAATTATATAATTATATTATTTAGTAATTTAATTGTTTTCATTAAATAAAGCATATAATTCTAATTATATATAATTAAATATAATTATATATATATAATTATAAATAATATATAATTTATATTGTGGTTTATAGATTATTATATAAATTACAGATTTTGAATTTATATTATATATAAATATATATATATAATTATATATATATATATAATTATTTATTATATATATTAATTTAATATTATATATATCATATAAAATAAAAAAATTTATATAAATATATATATAAATTATTTACATGAGGCAAAATGATTCAAAATAAAAAGAAAATATATTACTAAATAATAATATTTAATTTTTAAAATTTTCCTTCTTTTTATAAGATTATATTTTTTTTATTAAAAATCAATTAATTAAATAATGATTGTCTATCTCGAAATTTATTTTGTAATTAATTTTTGTAAAAAATTAAACTATAAATAATTAAATTAAATATTTAAAATTATTATAAATAGACATAAAATGAGATTTATTATTCATTAAGTAGTATATAGATGTTAAAGGGTTTATGTATTTAGTGGTTTCGGGGTTTATGAGCTTACTGATTTAAGTAAGGAGGCATTATTGGTCTATAGGCTATATTAAAAAAATGAAATAAAAAAAATTTATTTTTATTATTTTTTATCATATTTTCATGGTTATAACCATTGAAAATATGATAATTTTTAAATTTTTTTCAAGAGTGAATACAATATTTATTTATAATAATTATAATAATTATATATAATATAAATTCAATATAAAAAATTTTATTGAGAGATATTCTAATAATTCACAAAAAATAAATAAAAAATCTATAATTAATAAGATTTATATTACTTAAAATATAATATGAAAACCTAAAAAGATTCAATTACAAAGGAAAATGTATTACTAAATAATAATTATTTGTTTTGATATTTTTTTGATTTTAAAAAGTTTATCTATATTTTTTTGATGAAAAATAATTTATATAAATTATATCTATCTAACTCATTATTTATTTTGTAATTAATATTTATATAAAAATAAACAAATAACTAATTAAAATGAATATTTTAAATTATAATGAAAACAATAATATTGAGATTTATTATTTATTATTTAGGGAATACTGGTTTAATTTAAATTAGATCTGTCTAACTGATAATTTAATTTGTAATTAATATTTCTATAAAAATAAACTGATAAATAATTAAAATAAAATTTAAAAATTATACAGAATACAAATTTAATTGATTTTTATGATTTATTATTAATGTATACTAGTTTAAATGTTTAAGTATTTAGAGGTTATGTCGTTTAGGAGTTTAGTGATTTATGTTTTTAGGCACTTAGTGGTTTATAGGTATTATTTAAACAATAAAATAACAAAAAAAATTTTGTAATTTTTTATCATTTTCATAGATATAAGTTAACCTTTGAAAATATAATAATATTTAAAATTTTTGAAATGTGAATACAATCTTTAGTTATATTAATATTAATAATTATATATCATATAAATTCAATATAAACAATTTTATTATAGATATATTAATAATGATCAAAAATTAAATAAATAAACTATTAATAATAAGATACAGATTAATTAATAAACTATTGATAGATATTATAATTATCCTTTATTATATAGGTTATATAGGTTTAATGCTTTAAGTATTTAGGGGGTTTTGGGGTTTAGTAGTCTATAGATTTAAATGTTTAGGTATTTAGTGATTTTTAATTTTTATTTAAATAATAAAATTATAAAAGAATATTTTTTTTGATTTTTTATCATTTTTGAAGGTTATAACCTTTTAAAATATAATAATTTTTAAATTTTTTTTAAAAACTAA
>JAREIK010010313.1:0-34257 GCA_029783825.1 Sapria himalayana | reverse complement strand
TATTGATAGATATTATAATAATGATCAAAAAATAAATTAATAAATTATTATGAATAAGATTGATAGAAATTAGAATATAATTTCAAACCCTATATACACTGATTCAAAATCAGTGTAAAATATATTACTAAATAATAATTTTTTGTTTTTAAATTTTTACTTCTTTTTTAAGGTTATATTTTTTTTGATTAAAAATAAATTATTAAAATTATATTTGTCTCACTCATTATTTAATTTGTAATTAATCTTTCTATAAATATAAACTAATAAATAATTAAAATGAATATTTAAAATTATAATGGATACAGAATTAAGATGAAATTTGTGATTTATTATAAATGGTATACCGGTTAATTGGTTTGATTATTTAGGAGATTTATTGTTTAGGAGTTTAGCACTTTATGTTTTTTGGCATTTTGTGGTTTATAGGTTTTATTTAAATAATAAAAATAAAATTTTTTTTTTTCGATTTTTTCGGATTTTCAAAGGTTATAACCTTTGAAAATAAGATAATTTTTAAAATTTTTTGAAATATGAATACCATGTATAATTATATTAATCTTACTGATTATATATAATATAAATTCAATATAAACAATTTTAATGATAGATATTATAATAATGATCAAAAATTAAATTTATAAACTATTAATAAAATATAAATTTTACTTAAAATATATTTACATGACGCAAAATGATTCAAAATAAAATCAAACTATATTACTAAATAATAATATTTAATTTTTAAATTTTTCGTTCTTTTTATTAACTTATATTTTTTTTTATTAAAAATCAATTATTTAAATAATGTTTGTCTCGCTCGAAATTTATTTCGTAATTAATTTTTGTAAAAAATTAAACTATAAATAATTAAATTGAATATTTAAAATTATAATAAATAGACAAAAAAATGAGATTTATTATTCATTAAGTAGTATATAGATGTTAAAGGGTTTATGTATTTAGTGGTTTTAGGGTTTATGAGCTAACTGATTTAAGTAAGCAGGCATTTAATGGTCTATATGCTTTATTTAAAAATGAATTACAAAAAATTTATTTTTATTATTTTTATCTCATATTTTCAAGGTTATAATCCTTGAAAATATAATAATTTTAAATTTTTTTAAAGAGTGAATACAATATTTATTTATAATAATCATAATAATTAAATATAATATAAATTCAATATAATCAATTTTATTGATAGATATTCTAATAAATCAAAAAAAATAAATTAAAAATCTATAATGATTTAGATTCATATTACTTAAAATATAATATGAAAACCTAAAATGATTCAATAGCAAAGGAAAATGTATTACCAAATAATAATTATTTGTTTTGAAATTTTTTTTCTTTTAAAAAGTTTATCTATATTTTTTTATGAAAAATAATTTATATAAATTATATCTATTTAACTCAAAATTTATTTTGTAATTAATATTTATATAAAAAAGTACAAATAAATAATTAAAATGAATATTTTAAATTATAATGAAAATAATAATATTGAGATTTATTATTTATTATTTAGGGTATACTGGTTTAATTTAAATTAGATCTGTCTCACTGATAATTTAATATGTAATTAATAATCTATTAAAAATAAACCGATAAATAATTAAAATAAAAATTAAAAATTATACCGAATACAAATTTAAATGATAGTTATGATTTATGATTAATGTATACTAGTTTAATGGTTTAAGTATTTAGAGGTTTTTCGTTTAGGAGTTTAGTGATTAATGTTTTTAGGCATTGAGTGGTTTATAGGTATTATTAAAATAATAAAATAACAAAAAAAAATTTGCAATTTTTTATCATTTTCATAGGTTATAACCTTTTAAAATATAATATTTATTAAAATTTTTTGAAATGTAAATACAATCTCTAGTTATATTAATATTAATAAAATATATCATTTAAATTCAATTTAAACAATTTTATTGATAGATATATTAGTAATGATCAAAAATTAAATTAATAAATTATTAATAATAAGATAGAGATTAATTAATTAATTATTGATAGATATTATAATTATCATTTATAATATAGGTTATATAGGTTTAATGCTTTAAGTATTTAGGGGTTTTAGGGTTTAGGAGTCTATAGATTTAAAAGTTTAAGTATTTAGTGATTTATAATTTTATTTAAATAATAAAAATATAAAAAATTATTTTTGAGATTTTTTATCATTTTAGAAGGTTATAACCTTTGAAAATATAATAATTTTAAATTTTTTTTCAAAAGTAAAAATAATATTTAGTTATAATAATATTAATAATTATAAACCATTAAAATTCAATATAAGTAATTTTATTGATAGATATTATAATAATGATCAAAAATAAATTAATAAACTATATTAATAAGATTGATAGTATTAAAATATAATTTAAAAACCTATATACAATGATTCAAAATCAAAGTAAAATATATTACTAAATAATAATTTTTTGTTTTTAAATTTGTACTTCTTTTTATAAGCTTATATATTTTTTTTGAATAAAAAATAAATTATTAAAATTATATTTGTCTCACTTATTATTTACTTTGTAATTATCATTTCAATAAAAAATAAACTAATAAATAATTAAAATGAATATTTAAAATTATCATTAATACAAATTAAAATGAGATTTGTGATTTATTATATATGGAATACAAGTTTATTGGTTTGATTATTTAGGAATTTTATTGTTTAAGAGTTTAGCAATTTATGTTTTTAGGCATATTGTGGTTTATAGATTTTACTTAAATAATAAAAATAAAAAATTATTTTTTTAGATTTTTTTTTTATTTTCAAAGGTTATAACCATTGAAAATATGATAATTTTTAAAATTTTTTGAAATGTGAATACCTTGTATAATTATATTAATCTTACTGATTATATATAAAATAAATTCAATATAAATAATTTTAATGATAGATATTATAATAATGATCAAAAATTAAATTTATAAACTATTAATAAAAATATAAATTTTACTTAAAATATATTTACATGACGCAAAATGATTCAAAATAAAATCAAACTATATTACTAAATAATAATATTTAATTTTTAAATTTTTCCGTTCTTTTTATAAGCTTATATTTTTTTTATTAAAAATCAATTATTTAAATAATGTTTGTCTCGCTCGAAATTTATTTCGTAATTAATTTTTGTAAAGAATTAAACTATAAATAATTAAATTGAATATTTAAATTATATAAATAGACAAAAAATGAGATTTATTATTCATTAAGTAGTATATAGATGTTAAAGGGTTTATGTATTTAGTGGTTTTAGGGTTTATGAGCTACTGATTTAAGTAATCAGGCATTTAATGGTCTATATGCTTTATTTAAAAAATGAAATTAACAAAAAATTTATTTTATTATTTTTATCTCATATTTTCAAGGTTATAATCCTTTAAAATATAATAATTTTTAAATTTTTTTAAAGAGTGAATACAATATTTATTTATAATAATCATAATAATAAAATATAATATAAATTCAATATAATCAATTTTATTGATAGATATTCTGATAAATTAATAAAAATAAATTAAAAATATAAATTGATTTAGATTCATATTACTTAAAATATAATATGAAAACCTAAAATGATTCAATTGCAAAGGAAAATGTTTTACCAAATAATAATTATATGTTTTTAAATTTTTTTTATTTTAACAAGTTTATTTATATTTTTTAATGAAAATTAATTTATATAAATTATATCTATCTAACTCATACTTTATTTTGTAATTAATATTTATATAAAAATGAACAAATAACTCATTAAAATGATTATTTTAAATTATAATGAAAACAATAATATTGAGATTTATTATTTATTATTTAGGGTATACTGGTTTAATTTAAATTAAATCTGTCTGATTGATAATTTAATTTGTAATTAATATTTGTATAAAAATAAACTGATAAATAATTAAAATAAAAATTAAAAATTATACTGAATTCAAATTTAAATGATATTTATGATTTATTATTAATGTATACTGGTTTAATGGTTTAAGTATTTAGAGGTTTTGTCGTTCAGGTGTTTAGTGATTTATGTTTTTTAGCACTTAGTGGTTTATAGGTATTATTTAAACAATAAAATAACAAAAAAAAATTTGTAATTTTTTCTCATTTTCATAAGTTATAACGTTTGAAAATATAATAATATTTAAAATTTTTGAAATGTGAATACAATCTTTAGTTATATTAATATTAATAATTATATATCATATAAATTCAATATAAACAATTTATTGATAGATATATTAATAATGATCAAAAATTAAATTAATAAAATATTAATAATAAGATAGATATTAATTAATAAACTATTGATAGATATAATAGTTATCTTTTATTATTTACGTTATATAGGTTTAATGCTTTAAGTATTTAGGGGGTTTTGGGGTTTAGGAGTCTATAGATTTAAATGTTTAGGTATTTAGTTGTATTTAAGTTATATTTAAATAATAAAATTATAAAAAAAATATTTTTGTGATTTTTTATCATTTTGAAGGTTATACCCTTTGAAAATATATTAATTTTAAATTTTTTTTTAAAAGTAAATATAATAATTAGTTATAATAATCTTAATAATTATAAATATTAAAATTCAATATAAATAATTTTATTTATAGATATTATAATAATGATCAAAAAATAAATTAATAAACTATTATTAAAAAGATTGATAGCAATTAAAATATAATTTCAAAACCTATATCCAATGATTCAAAATCAAAGAAAATATATTACTAAATAATAATTTTTGGTTTTTAAATTTTTACTTCTTTTTATAAGCTTATATTTTTTTTTTGAATAAAAAATAAATTATTAAAATTATATTTCTCTCACTCATTATTTACTTTCTAATTAACATTTATATAAAAAATAAACTAATAAATAATTAAAATGAATATTTAAAATTATAATGAATACAAATTAAAATAAGATTTGTGATTTATTATATATGGAATACCAGTTTATTGGTTTGATTATTTAAGAGTTTTGTTGTTTAGGAGTTGAACAATTTATGTTTTTATGCATATTGTGGTTTATAGATTTTACTTAAATAATAAAAATAAAAAAAAAATTTTTAGATTTTCAAAGGTTATAAAATTTGAAAATATGATAATTTTTAAAATTTTTTTGAAATGTGAATACCATGTATAATTATATTAATCTTACTGATTATATATCAAATAAATTCAAAATAAACAATTTTAATGATAGATATTATAAGAATGATCAAAAATTAAATTAATAAACTATTAATAAAAATATAAATTTTAATTAAACTATATTTACATGACGCAAAATGATTCAAAATCAAATCAAAATATATTACTAATTAATAATTTTTAATTTTTAAATTATTCCTTCTTTTTATAAGCTTATTTTTTTTTATTAAAAATCAATTATTTAAATAATGTTAGTCTCGCTCGAAATTTATTTTTTAATTAATTTTTGTAAAAAATTAAACTATAAATAATTAAATTAAATATTTAAAATTATAATAAATAGTCTTAAAAAAATGAGATTTATTATTCATTAAGTAGTATATAGATATTAAAAGGTTAATGTATTTAGGGGGTTCGTAGTTTATGAGCTTACTAACTTAAGCAAGCAGTTATTTATTGGTTTATATGCTTTATTTAAAAAATGAAATAACAAAAACTTTATTTTTATTATTTTTTCTCATATTTTCAAGGTTATAATCCTTGAATATATAATAATTTTAAAATTTTTTTAAAGAGTGAATACAATATTTATTTATAATAATCATAATAATTAAATATAATATAAATTCAATATAATCAATTTTATTGATAGATATTCTAATAAATCAAAAAAAATAAATTAAAAATCTATAATGATTTAGATTCATATTACTTAAAATATAATATGAAAACCTAAAATGATTCAATAGCAAAGGAAAATGTATTACCAAATAATAATTATTTGTTTTGAAATTTTTTTTTTCTTTTAAAAAGTTTATCTATATTTTTTTGATGAAAAATAATTTATATAAATTATATCTATCTAACTCATAATTTATTTTGTAATTAATATTTATATAAAAATAAATAAATTAATAATTAAAATGAATATTTTAAATTATAATGAAAACAATAATATTGAGATTTATTATTTATTATTTAGGGTATACTGGTTTAATTTAAATTAGATCTGTCTCACTGATAATTTAATTTGTAATTAATATTTCTATAAAAATAAACTGATAAATAATTAAAATAAAAATTAAAAATGATACTGAATACAAATTTAAAAGATATTTATGATTTATGATTTATGTATACTAGTTTAATATTTTAAGTATTTAGAGGTTTTATCATTTACGAGTTTAGTGATTTCTATTTTTAGGCATTTAGTGGTTTATAGGTATATATTATTTAAATAATTAATAAACTATTGATAGATATTATAATTATCCTTTATTATATAGGTTATATAGGTTTAATTCTTTCAGTATTTAGGGGGTTTTGGGGTTTAGGAGTCTATAGATTTAAATTTTTAGGTATTTAGTGATTTTAATATTTATTTAAATAATAAAATTATAAAAAAATTATTTTTTTGAATTTTTAACATTTTTGAGGTTATAACCTTTGAAAATATAATAATTTTTAATTTTTTTTTCAAAAGAAAAAATAATATTTAGTTATAATAATCTTAATAATTATAAAACATTAAAATTCAATATAAGAAATTTTATTGATAGATATTATACTAATGATCAAAATATAAATTAATAAACTATTTAAAATAAGATTGATAGTAATTAAAATATAATAAAAAAACTATTTACAATGATTCAAAATCTAAGTAAAATATATTACTAAATAATAATTTTTTGTTATTTAATTTGTACTTCTTTTTATAAGCTTATATTTTTTTTTATTAAAAATAAATTATTAAAATTATATTTGTCTCACTCATTATTTATTTTATAATTAACATTTATATAAAAAATAAACTAATAAATAATTAAATTGAATATTTAAATTTATAATGAATACAAATTAAGATGAGATTTATAATTTATTATATATGGTATACCAGTTATTGGTCTGATTATTTAGGAGTTTTGTTGTTTAGGAGTTTAGCAATTTATGTTTTTAGGCATTTTGTGGTTAGGTTTTATTTAAATAATAAAAATTAAAAGATATTTTTTCAGATTTTTTCTGATTTTCAAAGGTTATAACCTTTGAAAATAAGATAATTTTAAAAATTTTTTGAAATGTGAATACCATGTATAATTATATTAATCTTACTGATTATATATAATATAAATTCAATATAAACAATTTTAATAATAGATATTATAATAATGATGAAAAATTAAATAAATAAACTATTAATAAAAATATAAATATTAATCAAAATATATTTACATGACGCAAAATGATTCAAAATCACATCAAAATATATTACTAAATAATAATATTTAATTTTTAAAATTTTTCTTCTTTTTATAAGCTTAAATTTTTTTTATTAAAAATCAATTATTTAAATATTGTTTGTCTAACTCGAAATTTATTTTGTATTTAATTTTTGTAAAAAATTAAACTATAAATAATTAAATTAAATATTTAAAATTATTATAAATAAACATAAAAATGAGATTTATTATTCATTAAGTAGTATATAGATGTTAAAAGGTTTATGTATTTAGGGGTTTCGGGGTTTATGAGCTTACTGATTTAAGTAAGCAGGCATTTAATGGTCTATAGGCTTTATTTAAAAAATGAAATAAAAAAAAATTATTTTTATTATTTTTTATCATATTTTTAAGGTTATAACCATTGAAAATATGATTATTTTTAAAATTTTTTCAAGAGTAAATACAATATTTATTTATAATAATCATAATAATTATATATAATATAAATTAAATATAAACAATTTTATTGATAGCTATTCTAATAATTCACAAAAAATAAATTATAAATCTATAATGAATAAGATTCATATTACTTAAAATATAATTAGAAAACCTAAAATGATTCAAAATCAACCGAAAATGTATTACAAAATAATAATTATTTGTTTTGATATTTTTTTTATTTTAAAATGTTTATCTATATTTTTTTGATGAAAAATAATTTATATAAATTATATCTATCTAACTCATAATTAATTTTGTAATTAATATTTATATAAAAATAAACAAATAACTAATTAAAATGAATATATTAAATTATAATGAAAACAATAATATTGAGATTTATTATTTATTATTTAGGTTATACTGGTTTAATTTAAATTAGATCTGTCTCACTGATAATTTAATTTGTAATAATATTTCTATAAAAATAAACTGATAAATAATTAAAATAAAAATTTAAAATTATATTGAATACAAATTTAAATGATTTTTATGATTTATTATTATGTATACTAGATTAATGGTTTAAGTATTTAGAGGTTTTGTCGATTTGGTGTTTAGTTATTTATATTTTTAGGCACTTAGTGGTTTATATGTATTATTTAAAAAATAAAATAACAAAAAAAAAATGTTGTAATTTTTTATCATTTTCATAGGTTATAACCTTTTGTAATATAATAAAACTTAAAATTTTTGAATTGTCAATATGATATTTAGTTATATTAATATTAAAAATTATATATCATATACATTCAATATAAACAATTTTATTGATAGATATATTAATAATGATCATAAATTAAATAAATAAACTATTAATAATAAGATAGAGATTAATTAATAAACTTTTGATAGATATTATAATTATCCTTTATTATATGTGTTATATAGTTTTAATGCTTTAAGTATTTAGGGGCTTTTGGTGTTTAGGAGTCTATAGATTTAAATGTTTAGGTATTTAGTGATTTATAATTTTTATTTAAAAAATAAAAATATAAAAAATTATTTTTGTGATTTTTTATCATTTTTGAAGGTTATAACCTTTGAAAAAATAATAATTTTTAAATTTTTTTTCAAAGGTAAAAATAATATTTAGTTATAATAATCTTAATAATTATAAAACAATAAAATTCAATATAAGTAATTTTATTGATAAATATTATAATTATGATCAAAAAATAAATTAATAAACTATTATTAATAAGATTGATAGTAATTAAAATATAATTAAAAAACCTATTTACAATGTTTCAAAATCAAAGTAAAATATATTACTAAATAATAATTTTTCTTTATTTAATTTTTACTTCTTTTTATAAGTTTATATTTTTTTTGTATAAAAAATAAATTAATAAAATTATATTTGTCTCATTATTTATTTTGTAATTAACATTTATATAAAAAATAATCTTATAAAAAATTAAAATGAATATTTAAAATTATATTGAACAAAAATTTAAATGAGATTTGTGATTTATAATATATGGTATACCAGTTTATTAGTTTGATTATTTAGGAGTTTTATTGTTTAGCAGTTTAACAATTTCTGTTTTTAGGCATATTGTGGTTTATTGGTTTTATTAACATAATAAAAATAAAAAAAAATTTTTTAGATTTTTTCTTATTTTCAAAGGTTATAAACTTGGAAAATAAGATAATTTTTAAAATTTTTTTAAATGTGAATACCATGTATAATTATATTAATCTTACTGATTATATATCATATAAATTCAATATAAATAATTTTAATGATAGAAATTATAATAATGATCAAAAATAAAATTAATAAGTTATTTATAAAATTATAAATTTTAATCATAATATATTTACATGATGCAAAATGATTCAAAATCAAATCAAAATATATTACTTAAAATATAATATGAAAACCTAAAATGATTCAATAGCAATGGAAAATGTATTACCAAATAATAATTATTTGTTTTAAATTTTTTTTTTCTTTTAAAAAGATTATCTATATTTTTTTGATGAAAAATAATTTATATAAATTATATCTATCTAACTCATAATTTATTTTGTAATTAATATTTAAATAAAAATAAACAAATAAATAATTAAAATGAATATTTTAAATTATAATGAAAATAATAATATTGAGATTTATTATTTATTATTTAGGGTACACTGGTTTAATTTAAATTAGATCTGTCTCACTGAAAATTTAATCTATAATTAATATTTCTATAAAAATAAACTGATAAATAATTAAAATAAAAAGTAAAAATTATACTGAATACAAATTTAAAAGATATTTATGATTTATTATTAATGTATACTAGTTTAATGGTTTAAGTATTTAAAGGTTTTTTTTTCGTTTAGGAGTTTAGTGTTTTATGTTTTTAGGCATTTAGTGGTTTATAGGTATTATTTAAATAATAAAATAACAAAAAATAATTTTGCAATTTTTTATCATTTTCAAAGGTTATAACCTTTGAAAATATAATATTATATAAAATTTTTTGAATTGTGAATAAAATCTTTAATTATATTAATATTAATAATATATATCATTTAAATTCAATTTAAACAATTTTATTGATTCATATATTAATAATGATCAAAAATTAAATTAATAAACTATTAATAATAAGATAGAGATTAATTAATAAACTTTTTATAGATATTATAATTATCATTTATTATATAGGTTATATAGGTTTAATGCTTTAAGTATTCCGGGGGTTTTTGGGTTTAGAAGTCTATATATTTAAAAGTTTAAGTATTTAGTGATTTATAATTTTTATTTAAATAATAAAAATATAAAAAATTATTTTTGAGATTTTTTATCATTTTTGAACCTTATAACCTTTGAAAATATAATAATATTTAAATTTTTTTTCAAAAGTAAAAATAATATTCAATTATAATAATATTAATTATTATAAAACATTAAAATTCAATATAAGTAATTTTATTGATAGATATTATAATAATGATCAAAAAATAAATTAATAAACTATTATTAAAAAGATTGATAGTTATTAAAATATAATTTAAAAACCTTTATACAATGATTCAAAATCAAAGTAAAATATAATACTAAATAATAATTTTTTGTTTTTAAATTTTTACTTCTTTTTATAAGCTTATATTTTTTTTGAATAAAAAATAAATTATTAAAATTATATTAGTCTCACTCATTATATACTTTCTAATTAAATTTCTATAAAAAATAAACTAATAAATAATTAAAATGAATATTTAAAATTATAATGAATACAAATTAAAATGAGATTTGTGATTTATTATATATGGAATACCGGTTTATTTTTTTGATTATTTAGGAGTTTTGTTGTTTAGGAATTTAGCAATTTATGTTTTTATGCATATTGTGGTTTATAGATTTTACTTAAATAATAAAAATAAAAAAAAATTTTTTAGATTTTTTTTGATTTTCAAAGGTTATAACATTTGAAAATATTATAATTTTTAAATTTTTTTGAAATGTGAATACCATGTATAATTATATTAATCTTACTGATTATATATCAAATAAATTCAATATAAACAATTTTAATGATAGATATTATAAGAATGATCAAAAATTAAATTAATAAACAATTATTAAAAATATAAATTTTAATTAAACTATATTTAAATGACGCAAAATGATTCAAAATCAAATCAAAATATATTACTAATTAATAATTTTTAATATTTAATTATTCCTTCTTTTTATAAGCTTATATTTTTTTTATTAAAAATCAATTATTTAAATAATGTTTGTCTCGCTCGAAATTTATTTTGTAATTAATTTTTGTAAAAAATTAAACTATAAATAATTAAATTAAATATTTAAAATTATTATAAATAGTCATAAAATGAGATTTATTATTCATTAATGTAGTATATAGATATTAAAAGGTTTATGTATTTAGGGGTTTCGTAGTTTATGAGCTTACTAATTTAAGTAAGCAGGCATTTAATGGTCTATAGGCTTTATTTATAAAATGAAATAACAAAAATTTATTTTTGTTATTTTTTATCATATTTTCAATGTTATAACCCTTGAAAATATAATAATTTTTAAATTTTTTTCAAGAGTGAATACAATATTTATTTATAATAATCATAATAATTATATATAATATAAATTTGATATAAATAATTTTATTGAGAGATACTCTAATAATTCTCAAAAAATAAATTAAAAATCTATAATGAATAAGATTCATATTACTTAAAATATAATATGAAAACCTAAAATGATTCAAAAGCAAAGGAAAATGTATTACTAAATAATAATTATTTGTTTTAAAATTTTTTTTTATTTTAAAAAGTTTATCTATATTTTATTGATGAAAAATAATTTATATAAATTATATCTATCTAACTCATAATTTATTTTGTAATTAATATTTATAAAAAATAAAAAAATAACTAATTAAAATGAATATTTTAAATTATAATGAAAACAATAATATTGAGAATTATTATTTATTATTTAGGGTATACTGGTTTAATTTAAATTAGATCTGTCTCACTGATAATTTAATTTGTAATTAATATTTCTATAAAAATAAATTGATAAATAATTAAAATAAAAATTAAAAATTATACAGAATACAAATTTAAATGATATTTATGATTTATTATTAATGTATACTAGTTTAAATGTTTAAGTATTTAGAGGATTTGTTGCTTAGGAGTTTAGTGATTTATCTTTTTAGGCACTTAGTGGTTTATAGGTATTATTTAAAGAATAAAATAACAAAGAAAAATTGTAATTTTTTCTCATTTTCATACGTTATAAACTTTGAAAATATAATAATATTTAAAATTTTTGAAATGTAAATACAATCTTTAGTTATATTAATATTAATAATTATATATCATATAAATTCAATATAAACAATTTTATTGATAGATATATTAATAATGATCAAAAATTAAATAAATAAACAAATAATAATAAGATAGAGATTAATTAATAAACTATTGATAGATATTATAATTATCCTTTATTATATAGGTTATATTGTTTTAATGCTTTAAGTATTTAAAGGCTTTTGGGGTTTAGGAGTCTATTGATTTAAATGTTTAGTTATTTAGTGATTTATAATTTTTATTTAAATAATAAAATTATAAAAAAATTATCTTTGTGATTTTTTATCATTTTTGAAGGATATAACTTTTGAAAATATAATAATTTTTAAATTTTTTTTCAAAAGTAAAAATAATATTTAGTTATAATAATTTTAATAATTATAAAACATTAAAATTCAATATAATTAATTTTATTGATAGATATTATAATTATGATCAAAATATAAATTAATAAACTATTATTAATAAGATTGATAGTAATCAAAATATAATTTAAAAACCTATTTATAATGATTCAAAATCAAAGTAAAATATATTACTAAATAATAATTTTTTGTTATTTAATTTTTACTTCTTTTTATAAGCTTATATTTTTTTTTGAATAAAAAATAAATTATTAAAATTATATTGTCTCACTCATTATTTATTTTGTAATTAACTTTTATATAAAAATAATCTAATTAATAATTAAAATGAATATTTAAAATTATAATGAATAGAAATTTAAATGAGATTTGTGATTTATTATATATAGTATACCAGTTTATCGGTTTGATTATTTAGGCGTTTTAGTGTTTAGGAGTTTAGCAAATTATGTTTTTAGGCATATTTTGGTTTATAGGTTTTATTTTCGTAATAAAAATAAAAATAAAAATTGTAGATTTTTTATGATTTTCAAAGGTTATAACCTTTGAAAATAAGATAATTTTTAAAATTTTTTGAAATGTGAATACCATGTATAATTATATTAATCTTACTGATTATATATCATATAAATTCAATATAAACAATTTTAATTATAGAAATTATAATAATGATCAAAAATTAAATTAATAAGCTATTTATAAAATTATAAATTTTAATAAAAATATATTTACATGAATAAAAATGATTCAAAATCAAATCAAAATATATTAGTTAAATAATAATATTTAATTTTTAAATTTTTCCTTCTTTTTATAAGCTTATATTTTTTTAAAAAATCAATTATTTAAATAATGTTTGTGTCACTCAAAATTTATTTTGTAATTAATTTGTTTAAAAAATTAAACTATAAATAATTAAATTGAATTTTTAAAATTATTATAAATAGACATAAAAATGAGATTTATTATTCATTAAGTAGTATATTGATGTTAAAGGGTTTATGTATTTAGGGGTTTCGGGGTTTATGAGCTTACTGATTTAAGTAAGCAGGCATTTAAAGGTCTATAGTCTTTATTTAAAAAATGAAATAACAAAAAATTTATTTTTATTATTTTTTATCATATTTTGAAGGTTATAACCATTGAAAATATATTAATTTTTAAAATTTTTTCAAAAGTGAATACAATATTTATTTATTATAATCATAATAATTATATATAATATAAATTCAATATAATCGATTTTATTAATAGATATTCTAATAAATCTAAAAAAATAAATTAAAAATCTATAATGAATATGATTCATATTACTTAAAATATAATATGAAAACCTAAAATGATTCAAAAGCAAAGGAAAATGTATTACGAAATAATAATTATTTGATTTGAAAATTTTTTTTCTTTTAAAAAGTTTATCTATACTTTTTGGATTAAAAATAATTTATATAAATTATATCTATCTAACACATAATTTTTTTCGTAATTAATATTTATATAAAAATAAACAAATGACAATTAAAATGAATATTTAATTTATAATGAAAACAATAATTTTAAAAGAATAAGAAGAATAAGAAGAATAAGAAGAATAAGAAGAATAAGAAGAATAAGAAGAATTAGATATAGGTTTGCTCTCAAGTTTTGCTCTCAAGTTCTAGAGAGAGAAACACGTTTTTAGAGAGATAAACATCAAAAACCAGTGAAGAGCAAGGCAATTTCAAGCATCAAATGGAGCATTTGATTATTTAACGAAGAAGAAGTTGTTTTCACAACAATTCAATAAGACCGCGCACCCCTATTCGCAAGCTTCGGATATTCACGGGATAAAAAAATGGAGAACCCTCGATAGAGTTCTCCTCGACAGACATTGATATGCTCTCGGAAGCCCAAAAATTCACACTGGTGGGCAAATTTTCACATGGCCGTCCGCGCGTTGAAGATATTCGTGCCTTCTATGCATTATTGAAGCTTAAAAGTCTAACAAAAATAGGCATTCTCGACGACAAGCACATCCTTCTCCAACTATCTAGTGAGGAAGATTTCCACAGGGTCTGGTTGAAAGGTATATGGTACATTATGCACTACCCCATGCGAGCTTTCAGGTTGACGCCATCCTTCTCAACCAAGCAAGAATCACCATTAACACCGGTTTGGTTCCTTCTCCCTATGTTGCCCATACATCTCTTTGATAAATTCTTTCTCTATCATATTGCACATGCAGTGGGCACCCCTCTCCTTCTCGATGGTACTACTGCCACATTGTCTCGCCCGAGTGTTGCTCGAGTATGCATATAGGTTAACTTACTGCAACCTATCCCACACCGCATATGGATTGGAACCAAAGAGGGAGAAGGTTTCTGGCAAGAAATAACTCTCGAAAATCTTCCATATTATTGTTCTTACTGCAGTAAACTTGGCCATAGTTGTGACCAATGTTTAGTTAATAAGAAACACTTAGAAGACAAACAATGGCTTGACACTAGAACAACCGCAAGGAGGGGAAGAGAGGAATACAAAATAAAGCCCCGCCAATTATTAGAATAGAACCTAGAGGAAACAGAAACTGGATTGGAAATTGTAGAATATGTGCCTCCTAGAGAAAAAGATAGAGAAGAAATAGATAGATTGGAATTCAATAAAACTCATGAACTTATGAAAAAAATTGCAGAAATTAATAAAAGAGTTAGGAAAGGAAGATTTGAAAACAAGAAAGTTGTAGAAAAGAGCTGGGCAAAGGAAATAGTTAATAGCTCAGAAGATGAGCTAGAGGTTAGAAGTGGGATCAACCTAGACAAAAAAGAGGAATAACTAGAGCCTTTTAAAACCTCTAAAGATGATATAGATTTTGAAAAATTTTATAATAAAATGGGAAATAAAGAATGGGCCATGAAAGAAATAAAAATTATGGCCGTTCAGCTAGGTAGGAAGTGGGGAGAGGAGAAACTATAAGATACGAGTGCCATAAAAAGATCTAGAAACAAGAAAAAATACATAAATAAAATTTATGATTCAAAGTGCACCACTAGAGCTAGGGCTAAATCTAACTCCAATGTTTAGATTTCTCTACTAGAATGCAAGGGGCATTGGAAACGCCCCTACTATAAAAAGAATTAAAAAATTAATACAAATCCATAAAACTCCACTTATAATATTAGCTGAACCCATAATAAGTAAGGACCAGATAGAACACTATAAAAATATCTTAGGATTTGATGAGGCATTTTCTAACAAAAATAACAAAATTTGGCTATTTTGGAAAAACATATTTAACATAAAGATTTTAGAAGACTCAGATCAAATGATCAACTTTAGCTTAGATTCCACCCGGAATGAAATAATTTCGGCAGTCTATGCTAAATACACCAAAGAAGGTAGACGGTCCCTTTGGGATGACATACTGAAAATAGCCAACCTAAACATACCCTAGATAATAGGAGGTGACTTTAACATAATAAGGAAAGTTTGTGAAAAAACAGGGAGAAATCCTCCTAACAAAAAAGCTATCTCTCATTTTAATAAGACTATATCAGAGGCCAGTCTGATGGAAGCAAGCTTCCTAGGCTCTCATTACACCTGGTGCAATAACCAGAAAGATAAAAGGACCATATGGGCAAGATTAGACTGAGTATTATATAATGTAAAATGGCTAGAGTCATATGGATCCACATTAGTGAAACATCTAAATAGATCCTGTTCAGACCATAATCCACTAATCATATCGGTAGAAAAATCTAGACCAATAAATAACTCTTTTAAATTCCAGAATGCATGGTGCTTGCATCACACATTTATTAATACGGTTAAAAATTCATGGTCAAAGGAAGCTTCAGGAAATCCGGGTCAAATCTGGAATATGAAGATAAATAGACTTAAAAAACACTTAAGGACATGGAATAAAGATATATTTGGTAATATCAATAATAATATCATTGTAGCAGAAAAAAAAAGTTGAAAAAAGAGAACTAGATGATTATTTACTTCAAAATAAAGACAGTAGAAAGGAGTTAAATAGAGCACAAGCAGAATTAAAACTAAAGTTTCTCATGGAGGAAGTCTTCTGGAAACAAAAAAGCCAAAATAAAATGGCTGAAAGAAGGAGACAAAAACACGAAGTTCTTTCAGAAATCAGCCAAACTTAAAATACAAAAGAATAGTATAAAAGGCATAAAAACAATATAAAAAAATGGATATACAGAGATATAGATATTAAAAATCACTTTGATGATCACTTTGAAAGATTATTTAGAGGAGACATAATCCTGCGTGAAAATTATCTTCTACATAACATTGAACATAAAATCACTTGTGTAGAAAATGATATGCTCACAAGTTTTCCGAATGAAGAAGAACTAAAGACTACGGTTTTCAGTCTGGGCAAAAATAGCGCTTCGGGCCCGGATGGGTGGAATAATGAATTTTACCAAAATTGCTGGCCTATTATAAAAAATGAGCTCTTAAATGTCATAATATGGATTTTTTGTGGAGCTGAGATAGGTAAGAAATGGAGCAGCACGTATATCGCTCTCATTCCAAAAATGGAAAATCCTCAAATGGCAGAGGATTTTAGACCTATTAGCTTATGCAACTCCATCTACAAAATTTTGTCTAAGTTGCTTCAAAATAGATTAGCTGGAGTTCTACCAAAAATAATATCTAAAGAACAAGTAGGATTCATGAAAAATAGGCTAATAATAGAGAATATATGTCTAGCTAAAGAAATAGGTACTAAAACTAGAAGGCATAATGTCCTGATAAGTTAGACCTATCTAAAGCCTTTTATAGAGTAGAATGGAATATCTTATGCTTTACCATGAGAAAGATGGGATTCTCAGAAACCTAGATTGATCTGATATATAGATGTATATCAAGCTCATGGATCAAAGTTCTTGTCAATGGAGATCTAGGAAAAGACATCAAGCCACTAAGAGGTTTAAGACAGGGAGATCCTCTCTCTCCCTCTCTCTTTAACATTTACATAGAACTATTAATTATTAACATTAAAGTTAAGATGCACTCTAACATAATAGGACATTTTAGACAGCCGAAAGATACCCCCTCAGTGGGATGTCTGGCGTATGCGGATGATGTGATAATCTTCACAAACGGTAGTGCCAAGTCCCTCCATAATCTGATGGACTTATTAAAAACATTAGAAAATGAAACAGGGCAGAAAATAAATAACCATAAATGTCAATTCATGACTGCCAAGAATGCTCCACCAAGCTTAAATTTCAAAATTAACAGAATAACAGGTTTTTCTCATAAAAAAGGAGCTATGCAATATCTTGGTTGCCCGCTTTATGAAGGAAAATTAAAACCAGAGTATTTAGAATTCTTACATGTTAAAATCAAAAATAAAATTGTAGGTTGGAAAGTAGAATCACTTAACATGATCGGTAGGATTACTTTAATTACCCATGTGCTTCAAAGTAAAACCATGCAAAATCTGATGGTTACCTATCTTCCTGAGGCAGTTAAAAAAAGTATTGAGAAATAATTGGCCCATTTTCTGTGGGGATCTAGCAATGGCAAAAGAAAGCTTCACTAGAAAAAGTGGAAAGATTTATGCTACCCTAAACAGGAAGTAGGGCTGGGTTTTGTTGAGTTAAATGACCTTGCCAAATCCTGGGAGTGTAAAAGATGGTGGAGACTCAAGGAAAATAACAGCCTTTGGGCTGAGTTTATGAGATCTAAATATTGCATAGAGGGAGACACAAGCAAAGATAGAAGAAAGAATAAAGCCTCACAAGTCTGGCTACAAATGCTCAATCAAAGAGAAATAGTTGACAAATACTCCAAATTCTCAAAAAATGGCTGGAAATGGATTTTGAGTACAGATGGTTCTTTCTCTCTCAAATCAATTAAAGAAATAGTGAGAAACAGGAAGGTTGTGCAACCTTTATTTAAATGGGTCTGGAATAATGATAATAGTCAAAAAATTAAAACTCATACATGGAAAGTGCTCTCAAATATTATACTGATAGATGAAAACATAAAAAGGAAAGGTATACAACTCTCCTCCAGGTGCGAATGCTGTTTCTATGCCACAGAAACATTAGATCACTTGTTCTCTCAAGGAATTATTGCATCGGTAATATGGAAAAGATTAGAAACTAAAATGGGTATTAAGCATAAATGTTCTTCTATTAGAGATAGACTCCTTAAGTGGAGCTTGGCTCACTCACAGCATAGTCTTCACACTTGGCTTAAAAATAATATCCCTCATATTACCATCTGGTGTATATGGAAAGCTAGGAATAGTAGTAGATATGAAGGTCGCACTATGGTAGTTGAAGATATATGGAATGCCATTAAGAAAGAAATAATAATCACCTCGAAAGCTAATCCGATAGTAGCCAGAAACAATTACCTAGAGATAGACTCTCTTAACTTCTGGAACCTCACAGTTGCAAAATCCCCTCCATATAAGGCCATAGTAGTTAAGTGGGAAAAGCCAGCTAAAGGCAGATTAGTTTTAAACACTGACGGTAGCTTCGATAGAAACATAGGTTTAGCAAAAGGTGGGGGGGCTGTAAGAGACCATAATGGTCTTCTTAGACTCCTTATTCGGGAGTCATTAAAGCCTCATCTGCAATACATGCTGAAATCTCAGCATTAAGAGAAGGTTTAAGGGTGTGTAAATCTGAAAATCTATCAAATCTAGATATACAGATAGATTCTAAAATCTTAGTTGATCTAGTAAATAAAAAAAGTAGCATGTGGAAATATGAAGAAGAGTTAGAAGATATTAATATACTAGTAGAAGCTCTGAATGCATCGATCATACATATTTATAGGGAAGCTAACTCACTGGCAGACAAGCTAGCTAAAGAAGGAAGAAATCAAAATTTTCAGAAATATGAACAAGAGTATCTCCCAGAAAAATTTAAAGGAATTACAAAATTGGATAAGGAAAAATTCTCATACATTAGAATAATAAAAACTCTTTCCTCTAATGATGAATGTTTCAATTAAATGCTAAGAGTATTAATGGGCTGGTTAGTAGCTGGAAAACAAAGCTCACAAATTTCCTGGTCCTGAAGGAAGTATGTATAAACTGACCAAAGCTAACCTCTAATCTCCAGCCCAACATGTTTAGCATGCGTGGTTTAGATGTATATTCGTAAACCATCATCAATGAAGTCACGGTAAAACATAGAGAGGGCAGGATGTTTGTATATTTGCTGTGTTGTGCTTCTACTTGTCTATCTTACTAGGTACACGGTCCAGAAAAGATTAGTACATAGGATAAAATATGAGAATCATATATTTATGAAGGTTGTTAGATTGGTATATCGTTGCGGTAGCCTCTGTGCAGGGGAACTTCTATCTCTGCAGGTGAACAATACGAAGGCTAATGGGAAAAAGCAAGGTAAGCATTTGAATGTTAGTATATTATCCTGTTATCTTCTCTTCTCTTAGCAGCGCAATACCACAGAAAAAAGATCTA
This sequence comes from Sapria himalayana, assembly GCA_029783825.1. NCBI lineage: Eukaryota > Viridiplantae > Streptophyta > Magnoliopsida > Malpighiales > Rafflesiaceae > Sapria > Sapria himalayana. Next base: position 13,669 of record JAREIK010010313.1, on the reverse strand, counting down.
GAAAATCCAGTAGTTGCTGGAATTGTTAAATGAAATTTTGTTTGGTGTACTGTTTGTATTAATTCCAGGTTAAGAGGATATGTGTGAATGTTGCGGAAAAGTCTTGTGTTAATTTACTTTAACTATAGATTTAGGGCATGTAAGGCTCTAGAATAGGAGGCTGTTTCTGCAGCTATTGAAAGATGGAAAATTCAGAATAAGAGTGACAAAGGAGGCTTTGGTGCAATTGGAAGCTGAAACAAAATAAAGCGTTGAAGTTAAAGAGCAGTTATAAGCTGTCTTTCTAAGCAGTACTAAAGCATTAGCATGCATATCTAAAAAGTTGACAAAGTCCAGAAAAACCTAAATTCAGAAAAACTGAAATGCAGTAAAGAGACTACATGCACCTTGCGATTTTGCCCAATTCACCAGATTAGGTAAGAACAGGTATTTTCTGGAATCATTATTTGACTAATGCTTAGGGTTGATTCTATTTTGCAGAAACAAGGGGTTAGGAAGGGTAATTAGATGTACAGCAGGTTGTCATAGTCACAAGTCTGCTAGGTGCTTGCATATATGCCTGGAAAAGTGGATTTGATTCGTATCGAGTCAGAGTCTGTTGGGTGTTTGTCTGTGCTTGTTTCTTGTTTGATCTATCAGATGAATGTATAAGGGGCTGTGCAAGAGAGGTAGATGCTGGAGGAGAGTCAGAGATTGCTGGTATACTTGTCTACAAGGCGAGTCTCGGACAAAAGTAGCATGGACAAGTCAACGAAGGTAAAAGAACTTTCTACAAAGCATAAGGAACGTGGAAGGTCCTGGCCATAAGGAGACCACCAGAAGCTAAGGAAAGGAGTAAGCTGAGGTGTTTAAGATAAGCCCTAAAATTTAGATGGAAAAATCTTCCATTTTAGAAAAAATAGCCACAGGCTTAGCAAAAAAAAAAACCAACTCAAATTCCACTATATGAAAGTCTACCATGGGCTTTTATTAAAATGTTAGAATGTTATGGCTCGTTTATTTTATTTATTTTGTAAGTGGGTGTAAAAGGGAAAAGGGGTAGATCTTAGTTTGTAAAAATGGTATTTCTCCGCCAAAAGAGAGGGTTATAATAATAAAACAAACCTTAAAAAAACAATAATATTGAGATTTATTATTTATTATTTAGGGTATAATGGTATAATTTAAATTAGATCTGTCCACTAAAAATTTAATTTGTAATTAAAATTTCTATAAAAGTAAACTGATAAATAATTAAAATAAAAATTTAAAATTATACCGAATACAAATTTAAATGATATTTATGATTTATTATTAATGTATACTAGTTTAATGGTTTAAGTATTTAGAGGTTTTGTCGTTTAGGAGTTTAGTGATTTATGTTTTTAGGTATTTAGTGGTTTATAAGTATTATTTTAAAAATAATAATAAAAAATTTGTACTTTTTTCTCATTTTCAGAGGTTATAACCTCTGAAAATATAATAATATTTAAAATTTTTTGAAATGTGAATACAATATTTAGTTATAAGAATATTAATAATTATATATCATATAAATTCAATATAAACAATTTTATTGATAGATATATTAATAATGATCAAAAATTAAATTAATAAAATATTAATAATAAGATAGATATTAATTAATAAACTATTGATAGATATTATAATTATCATTTATTATATAGATTATATAGGTTTAATGCTTTAAGTATTTAGGGGGTTTTGGGGTTTAGGATTCTATAGATTTAAAGGTTTAGGTATTTAGTGGTTTATAAGTTTTATTTTTAAAATAAATTTTTTAAAAAATAATTTTTGTGATTTTTTTTCATTTTTGAAAGTTATAATATTTGAAAATATAATAATTTTTAAATATTTTTTCAAATGTAAATATAATATTTAGCTATAATAATCTTAATAATTATAAAACATTAAAATTCAATATAAGTAATTTTATTGATAGATATTATAATAATGATCAAAAAATAAATTAATAAATTATTATGAATAAGATTGATAGAAATTAAAATATAATTTCAAAACCTATATACACTGATTCAAAATAAGTGTAAAATATATTACTAAATAATAATTTTTTGTTTTTAAAATTTTACTTCTTTTTTAAGGTTATATTTTTTTTGATTAAAAATAATTAATTAAAATTATATTTGTCTCACTCATTATTTATTTTGTAATTAACATTTCTATAAATATAAACTAATAAATAATTAAAATGAATAATTAAAATTATAATGGATACAAATTAAGATGAAATTTGAGATTTATTATAAATGGTATACAAGTTTATTGGTTTGATTATTTAGGAGTTTTGTTGTTTAGGAGTTTAGCAATTTATGTCTTTTGGCATTTTGTGGTTTATAGGTTTTTTAAATAATAAAAATAAAAATTTTTTTTTTCAATTTTTTCTGATTTTGAAATGTTAATTATTAGAGGTATCAAACGGGCCGGCCCAGCACGGCACGGCCCGTTTTTCACGTGCCCCACCGTGCTACCATGCCGTGCCGGGCACGGCACGGTTTTTTAAAGTCGGGCACGGCACGGCCCGTGGGCACGGCAAGGCCGTGCCGTGCCGTGCCCGGCCCGCTCGGGCACGGTTGGCTTGGCCAGGCGGCACGGGCGCACGGTAGGGGCAGGGTAGGCGGGGCGGGAGCCGCATGGCTGGACCTGGTCACCTAGACCGGCTCAACCGGGGTCCGGGTCCCGGGAGCCAAGCACGGGCACGGCCCGTGCTTGGCACTTGGCAGATTATAAAAATTTTTTTTTTTTTAATTTTTTTATTATGTTTCTGTTATTCTGTATTTACTTTAGAGTTTATGTAATAATTAAAAAATAAATTTTTTTGTAAAAAATATTACATTTAAAATTAGAAAATTTATTTTTATTTTCAATTAAGTTTAGCATATTTTAATATTATAATTTATTAATTAAATATTAAAATTTAAAGTTAATAAATTTTAAATTAAAATTTAAATCTTAAAATAATAAATAAATACATTAAGTTAGTATTTATTTTAATTAAAAAAAATTTAAACTACACAAATAAAAATTACCATTCATGCTTTTGAAACCAATACTCCGAAAAAAAAAGTATAAGTTTCAACACAACGTATAATACAAAGTACAAACAAAGCGTATAAATAAAATAAATAAAAAAATATCGAAAAAAAAGAGCAGATGAGCATCAATCGTCAAGCGGCATATCATGAGAATCATCAGCCGCAACATCAAGATCAGTATCATATGGGTCATCATCATCGGCAATCAGCTCCTCCGCCATCGTAGTGGATGTGGATGCGACTGCAGTGTCTGTCACAGTCCCAGCTTCAGCACGATCACTGATGCTAAATCTCGATTCCTCCCAATCTTTCAAACATGCCAAGGCCTCAACCATATCTGGACGTAATCTCGATCTCCTATCTGAAATCACGTTCACTGCAACAGAAAAAGCAGACTCCGATGCTACGCTCGACACCGGAGGAGTAAGTAGATCCCGTGCCATCCTAGATAGCACAGGATAGGCGGACTCATATGATTTCCACCACTGTAATAAATCAAGATTCTTATTGTCAGAAGGTGATAGGATTGAGCAGTAATCGGTATCTAAGTACCGAGACAGCTCGCTCCTATGTGAAGGTCCACCCCTATGTTTCCCCCTCGCTAGGTTAATGGAATAATCGTCATCTCCGAACAAGGTATCAGTGTCCGTACTCACAGTCTCACCACCACCACCACCATACCTAGTATCGTAGTATGTGAACAGGTCTGTCAACTTCTCGTAAATGAACCATTCGGATGGCTCTTCCAGGTTCATGCACGAGGAAATGAAAGTCAGGGTGTTTTCAACCCCTTCCACCTTAGCCCTAGGGTCCATGCATGCTGCGAGGCAATAAAGAGATGGAATGGTGGACCAGTACTTCAGGTACTTGGTCTCCATCTCTGCAACCATATGGCTAAGCGTCGGGTCCGCTCGATACTTCCTAAACATGCTACTAATGTTGCATATGCAACGGAGTGCAATGCAAGTGGTGGGCGTATAAACCGACGAACACATGTTCGTCGTGTCATAAAATATCTTCTGGAATTTCATAAATGAAATTCCTGAATCCCAGTCAGTGTCGTCAATAATAAGTTCGCCACTCTTACTATTGACGTAGTCGGATATCACGTGTTCGTATCCAACACATGATTCCAACATCAGGTACGTGTAATTCCAATGATATCTCACATCCGATTGGAATTTCTTCTTCTTAAGATTCGCAGACAAACAGAGATTACCAAACTCTTGTAGTCTGCGAGGTGTGCGAATATACTTGAGTGCATTGCGTATATTTTCCAACGCGGGGGAACATACCTTCATACCAGCTTGAACTATCAGGTTAATCACATGACACATCCATCTGACATGAAAGATATCTCCTAATGGTGCGTCTCTAATATTCCTAACAAACATATTGATCGCTAATCCATTATTCGCAGCATTATCGAAAGTGACACTAAAAATTTTATTTTGAATTTTATATTCCCTAAATATTTTCATCATACACTCAAATATGGCCGGGCCATCATGAGGATGAAGAATCTCAGTGAATCCTAATATTTTTTTTTTGATTGTCCAGTTTGAATCTACATAATGACTCGTGAGACATGCATAAGAAGAATCATCGTGACATATCCATATATCGGACGTCACGGACACCACTCCACTAGATGCCAAAAATTCCTTAATTATTTTTTGTTTTTCTAACTTATATATCTTTAGTATGTCACTCCTAGATGTGGACCTAGGAATCCTACGATAGGATGGCTGAAAATAAGTCTGCATGATGCGCACTACCCTCGGATCTTCCGAAAATCTGATCGGAAGACCCATCAATGTGATGAGCCTGGCCATGCCGTCCCTACCCAACTCGCTGGAGTATACGAAGGGAGTAAACTTTGAGACTGAACTCGATCTAGTCTCAAAAAATGTAGTGTCAAGTTGGGTTTGCCTAGGATCTAACGGTCCATGTTTTTTGGAGCATATTTCGGCATGCCTCTTGAGGTGCCCAGTCCCACATGTACTCTTGCATGTTAAAAGTCTCATACAATATTTGCACTGTGCCATTTCATGTTCCTCACCCCTAACATCTAATTGTGTTATGATTTTAAAATGTGTCCAAACTACAGAAGTCCTCCTAGTTTTTTGTTTTTTAGAACTTTGGGCTGAGACGACAGGAGAAACCAATGTTTCAGGAGCCACAGACGTATGTGCAACACTAACATTTTCATTTTCCAAATTTAAATACGTGTTAGGTGTATTTGTCATTTTTTAGTTTTCGTAAGTTTTTCTAGAGAGAGAAGATTTAGAGAGATAAAATACAAAAAAAGTAAATTATATTACCCGGTAAAAGTAATGAGGTCACTCACGTGCAAGGTGCACCGCAGGAAGCTTTGATGTTCAAAACTCAAGTTGAGTTTCACGAAAATCCAAGCCAAAATCAAGTTCACGAGGGCCGAGAGATAGAAGCACGGTTTATGTGAGAGATAGAAAATATAGAGAGATTTTATGTTTTTGAAAAACATAAAATGTTCAAGGGAGAGGAGTAGATTTTATAGGCTAAATAAAGTTTTATTTTTTAAAAAAAAATATTTTTTTATTAATTTTTTGAATTTTTTTTAATATATTTAAGGGGCAGAATCACGAGGACCATTGGATTCTGCCCCCTAGCCGTTGGAGGCGAATCCAAGGGCTGAGAATCGCTCAACTTTGAAAATTTTTTTTTTTTCCATTGGAATTTTTTTTGAATTTCGGGTTTCGGCAAAAAAAGACCGCGGGTCGGGTCTGTTTGGACCCGACCCGCGGTCTTTTTACCGGCGGGGGGGCCCCGGTTGGGTCACGACACGGTGAGTGTGACCGTGAGTGACTCGTGAGTCGTGACTCGTGAGTCGCGACTCACGACTCACGCCACGGCACGCGTGGCACGCCGCCAGTGCCACGCGTGCCTGCGTGAACCGGCACGGGATGGACCCGTGCCAAGGCACGAGCCGTGCCGGGCCAGGCACGGCACGGCACGGGTACATCTTAGCCCGGGCACGGCACGGGCCCGGGCACAGTTTTCAATGGTTATAACCTTAAAAATATGATAAAAATAATAAAAATAAATTTTTTGTTATTTCATTTTTTAAATAAAGCCTATAGACCATTAAATGCATGCTTTCTTAAATTAGTAAGCTAATAAATCTCGAAACCCATAAATATTTATACCTTTTAACATCTATATACTACTTAATGAATAATAAATCTCATTTTTATGTCTATTTATTATAATTTTAAATATTCAATTTAATTATTTATTGTTTAATTTTTTACAAAAATTAATTACAAAATAAATTTCGAGCAGGTCAAAAATTATTTAAATAATTGATTTTTAATAAACAAAAATATAAGCTTATAAAAAGAATGAAAAATTTAAAAATTAAATTTTATTATTTAGTAATATATTTTGATTTTATTTTGAATAATTTTGCGTCATGTAAATATATTTTAATTAAAATTTATATTTTTATTAATAGTTTATTAATTTAATTTTTGATCATTATTATTATATCTATCATTATAATTGTTTATATTGAATTTATATGATATATAATCAGTAAGATTAATATAATTATACATGGTATTCACATTTCAAAAAATTTTAAAAATTATCATATTTTCAAAGGTTATAACGTTTGAAAATCAGAAAAAATTTTAAAATTTTTTTTTATTTTTATTATTTAAGTAAAATCTATAAACTACAATATGCCCATAAACATAAATTGCTAAACTCCTAAACCAATAAATCGGTATTCCATATATAATAAATCACAAATCTCATTTTAATTTGTATTCATTATAATTTCAAATATTAATTTTAATTATTTATTTGTTTATTTTTTATTGAAATGTTAATTACAAAGTAAATAATGAGTTGACAAATATAATTTTAATAATTTATTTTATATTCAAAAAAAATATATAAGCTTATAAAAAGAAGTAAAAATTTAAAAAAAAATTATTATTTAGTAATATATTTTACTTTGATTTAGAATCATTGTATATAGGTTTTTAAATTATATTTTAATTACTATCAATCTTATTAATAATAGTTTATTAATTTATTTTTTGATCATTATTATACTATCTATCAATAAAATTATTTATATTGAATTTTAATGTTTTATAATTATTAATATTTTTATAACTAAATATTATTTTTAGTTTTGAAAAAAAAATTTAAAATTATTATATTTTCAAAGGTTAAAACCTTCAAAATTGATAAAAAATCTCAAAAATAATTTTTTATATTTTTATTATTTAAATAAAAATTATAAATCACAAAATACCTAAACATTTAAATCTATAGACTCCTAAACCCCAAAACCCCCCTAAATACTTAAAGCATTAAACCTATATAAGCTATATAATAAAAGACAATTATAATATCTATCAATAGTTTATTAATTAATCTCTATCTTATTATTAATAGTTTATTAATTTAATTTTTGATCATTATTAATATATTTATCAATAAAATTGTTTAAATTGAATTTAAATGAATATTATTATTATTATTATTATTAAATAACTATAGATTGTATTCACATTTCAAAAAATTTTAAATATTATTATATTTTCATAGGTTATAACCTATGAAAATGATAAAAAATTGCAAATTTTTTTCGTTATTTTATTGTTTTAATAATACCTATAAACCACTAAATGGCTAAACACTTAAATCACTAAACTCAATAATGATAAAAGCTCTAAATACTTAAACCATTAAACTAGTTTACATTAATAATAAATCATAAATATCATTTAAATTTGTATTCAGTATAAATTTTAATTTTTATTTTAATTATTTATCAGTGAGACAGATCTAATTTAAATTAAACCAGTATACCCTAAATAATAAATAATAAATCTCAATATTATTGTTTTCATTATAATTTAAAATATTGATTTTAATTAGGTATTATTTTATTTTTATATAAATATTAATTACAAAATAAATTATGAGTTAGATAGATATAATTTATATAAATTATTTTTAATTCAAAAAGTATAGATAAACTTTTTAAAAGAAAAAAAATTTTCAAATCAAATAATTATTATTTACTAATACATTTTCTTTTGCTTTTGAATCATTTTAGGTTTCATATTATATTTAAAGTAATTTAAATCATATTCATTATAGATTTTTAATTTTTTTTTAGATTTATTAGAATATCGATTAATAAAATTGATTATATTGAATTTATATTATATATAATTATTATGATTATAATAAATAAATATTGTATTCACTTTTGAAAAAAATTTAAAAATTATTATATTTTCAATGGTTATATAACCTTCAAAATATGATAAAAAAAATAAAAATAAATTTTTTGTTATTTCATTTTTTAAATAAAGTCTATAGAGCTTTAAATGCCTGCTTACTTAAATCAGTAAGCTCATAAACCCCAAAACCCATAAATACATAAACCCTTTAACATCTATATACTACTTAATGAATAATAAATATCATTTTTATGTCTATTTATAATATTTTTAAATATTCAATTTAATAATTTATAGTTTAATTTTTTACAAAAATTAATTACAAAAAAAATTTTGAGTGAGACAAACATTATTTAATTAATTGATTTTTTTTTTAAAATTATAAGCTTATAAAAAGAAGGAAAATTTTAAAAATTAAATATTATTATTTAGTAATATATTTTGATTTGATTTTGAATCATTTTGCATCATGTAAATATATTTTGATTAAATTTTATAATTTTATAAATAGCTTTTTAATTTAATTTTTGATCATTATTATAATTTCTATCATTAAAATTGTTTATATTGTTTATATTAATATAATTTATATGATATATAATCAGTAACAATTATACATGGTATAATTGTTTACTGATTAATATAATCAGTAAGATTAATATATTAATCAGTAAGATTAATATATTATTATAGTTATATGATATATAATCAGTAAGATTAATTTTCAAAGGTTATAACCTTTGAAAATCAGAAAAAATCTAAAATTTTTTTTTTATTTTTATTACGTAAATAAAACCTATAAACCACAATATGCCTGAAAACATAAATTGCTAAACTCCTAAACACTAAAACTCCTAAATAATCAAACCAATAAATCGGTATACCATATATAATAAATCACAAATCTCATTTAAATTTCTATTCATTATAATTTTAAATATTCATTTTAATTATTTATTAGATTTTTTTTAATATATAAGTTAATTACAAAATAAATAATGAGTGAGACAAATATAATTTTAATAATTTATTTTTAATTCAAAAAAATATATAAGCTTATAAAAAGAAGTAAAAATTAAATAACAAAAAATTAATTTAGTAATATATTTTACTTTGATTTTGAATCATTGTAAATAGGTTTTTAAATTATATTTTAATTACTATCAATCTTATTAATAATAGTTTATTAATTTATATATTGATCATAATTATAATATCTATCAATAAAATTACTTACATTGAATTTTAATGTTTTATAATTATTAAGATTATTATAACTAAATATTATTTTTACTTTTGAAAAAAAATTTAAAAATTATTATATTTTCAAAGGTTATAACCTTGAAAAATGATAAAAAATCACAAAAATAATTTTTTTATGATTTTATAATTTAAATAAAAATTATAAATCACTAAATACCTAAACATTTAAATCTATAGACTTCTAAACCCCAAAAGCCCCTAAATACTTAAAGCATTAAAACAATATAACCTATATAAGAAAGGATAATTATAATATCTATCGAAAGTTTATTAATTAATCTCTATCTTATTATTAATAGTTTATTTATTTAATTTTTGATCATTATTAATATATTTATCAATAAAATTATTTATATTGAATTTATATGATATATAATTATTAATATTAATATAACTAAAGATTGTATTCACATTTCAAAAATTTTAAATATTATTATATTTTCAAAGTTTATAACCTATGAAAATGATAAAAAATTACAAATTTTTTTTGTTATTTTATTGTTTAAATAATACATATAAACCACTATGTGCCTAAAAACATAAATCACTAAACTCCTAAACGACAAAACCTCTTATTACTTAAACAATTAAACTAGTATACATTAATAATAAATCATAAATATCATTTAAATTAGTATTTTGTATAATTTTTAATTTTATTTTAATTATATATCAGTTTATTTTTATAGAAATATTAATTACAATTAAAATTATCAGTGAGACAGATCTAATTTAAATTAAACCAGTATACCCTAAATAATAAATAATAATTCTCAATATTATTGTTTTCATTATAATTTAAAATATTCATTTTAATTAGTTATTTGTTTATTTTTATATAAATATTAATTACAAAATAAATTATGAGTTAGATAGATATAATATATAATAATTATTTTTCATCAAAAAAGAATAGATATACTTTTTAAAAGAAAAAAATATTCAAAACAAATAATTATTATTTAGTAATACGTTTTCCTTTGCTTTTGAATCATTTTAGGTTTTGATATTATATTTTAAGTAATATGAATCTTATTAATTATAGATTTTTAATTTATTTTTTGATTTTTATTAGAATATCTATCAATAATATTGATTATATTGAATTTATATTATATATAATTATTATGATTATTATAAATAAATATTGTATTCACTCTTTAAAAAAATTTTAAAATTATTATATTTTCAAGGGTTATAACCTTAAAAATATGAGAAAAAAATAAGAAAAATAAATTTTTTATTTTTTCATTTTAAAAATAAAGCCTATAGACCATTAAATGCTTGCTTACTTAAATCAGTAAGCTAATAAACCCCGAAACCCCTAAATACATAAACCTTTTAACATCTATATACTACTTAATTAATAATAAATCTAATTTTTATGTCTATTTATAATATTTTTAAATATTCAATTTAATTATTTATAGTTTAATTTTTTACAAAAATTAATTACAAAATAAATTTTGAGTGACACAAACATTATTTAAATAATTGATTTTTTTTTAAAAAATATAAGCTTATAAAAAGAAGTAAAAATTTAAAAATTAAATATTATTATTTAGTAATATATTTTGATTTGATTTTGAATCATTTTGCATCATGTAAATATATTTTGATTAAAATTTATAATTTTATAAATACCATATTAATTTAATTTTTGATCATTATTATAATTTCTATCATTAAAATTGTTTATATTGAATTTATATGATATATAATCAGTAAGATTAATATAATTATACATGGTATTCACATTTCAAAAAATTTTAAGAATTATCTTATTTTCAAAGGTTATAACCTTTGAAAATCAGAAAAAATCTAAAAATTTTTATTTTTATTTTTATTACGTAAATAAAACCTATAAACCACAATATGCCTAAAAACATAAATTGCTAAACTCCTAAACACTAAAACTCCTAAATAATCAAACCAATAAACCGGTATACCATATATAATAAATCACAAATCTCTTTTAAATTTCTATTCATTATAATTTTAAATATTCATTTTAATTATTTATTAGATTATTTTTTATATAAATGTTAATTACAAAATAAATAATGAGTGAGACAAATATAATTTTAATAATTTATTTTTTTTCAAAAAAAAATATAAGCTTATAAAAAGACTAAAAATTAAATAACAAAAAATTATTATATAGTAATATATTTTATTTTGATTTTGAATCATTGTAAATATTTTTTTTAATTATATTTTAATTACTATCAATCTTATTAATAATTGTTTATTAATTTATATTTTGATCATAATTAAAATATCTATCAATAAAATTAATTATAATGAATTTTAATGTTTTATAATTATTAAGATTATTATAACTAAATATTATTTTTAATTTTGAAAAAAATTTAAAAATTATTATAATTTCAAAGGTTATAACCTTCAAAAATTATAAAAAATCACAAAATTATTTTTTTATAATTTTATTATTTAAATAAAAATTATAAATCACCAATACCTAAACATTTAAATCTATAGACTCCTAAACTCCAAAAGCACTTAATTACTTAAAGCATTAAAACAATATAACCTATATAATAAAGGATACTTATAATATCTATAAAAAGTTTATTAATTAATATCTATCTTATTATTAATAGTTTATTTATTTAATTTTTGATCAATATTAATATATCTATCAATAAAATTATTTATATTGAATTTATATGATATATAATTATTAATATTAATATAACTAAAGATTGTATTCACATTTCAAAAATTTTAAATATTATTATATTTTCAAAGTTTATAACCTATGAAAATGAGAAAAAATTACAAATTTTTTTTTTGTTTTTTATTGTTTAAATAATACTTATAAACCACTAAGTGCCTAAAAACATAAATCACTAAACTCCTAAATGACAAAACCTCTAAATACTTAAACATTTAAACTAGTATATATTAATATTAAATCATAAATATCATTTAAATTTGTATTCTGTATAATTTTTAATTTTTATTTTACTTATTTATCAGTTTATTTTTATAGAAATATTAATTACAAATTAAATTATCAGTGAGACAGATCTAATTTAAATTAAACCAGTATACCCTAAATAATAAATAATAATTATCAATATTATTGTTTTCATTATAATTTAAAATATTCATTTTAATTAGTTATTTGTTTATTTTTATATAAATATTAATTACAAAATAAATTATGAGTTAGATAGATATAATTTATATAAATTATTTGTCACCAATAAAATATAGATAAATATTTAAAATAAAAAAAAAATTCAAAACAAATAATTATTATTTAGTAATACATTTTCCTTTGTAATTGAATCATTTTATGTTTTCATATTATATTTTAAGTAATATGAATCTTATTCATTATAGATTTTTAATTTATTTTTTGATAGTTATTAGAATATCTATCAATAAAATTGTTTATATTGAATTTATATTATATATAATTATTATAATTATTATAAATAAATATTGTTTTCACTCTTGAAAAAAATTTAAAAATTATCATTTTTTCAATGGTTATAACCTTGAAAATATGATAAAAAATAATAAAAATAATTTTTTTTTATTTCATTTTTTAAATATAGCCTTAGACCAATAATGCCTCCTTACTTAATTCAGTAAGCTCATAAACCACGAAACCACTAAATACATAAACACTTTAACATCTATATAATACTTAATGAATAATAAATCTCATTTTTATGTCTATTTATAATAATTTTAAATATTTAATTTAATTATTTATAGTTTAATTTTTTACAAAAATTAATTACAAAATAAATTTCGAGATAGACAAACATTATTTAAATAATTGATTTTTAATAAAAAAAATATAAGCTTATAAAAAGAAGGAAAATATTAAACATTAAATATTATTAATTAGTTATATATTTTCTTTTTATTTTGAATCATTTTGCGTCATGTAAATATATTTTAATTAAAATTTATATTTTTATTAATAGTTTATTAATTTAATTTTTGATCATTATTATAATATATATCATTAAAATTGTTTATATTTAATGTATATGATATATAATCAGAAAGATTAATATAATTATACAGGGTATTCACATTTAAAAAAATTTAAAAATT
>JAREIK010010312.1:0-43909 GCA_029783825.1 Sapria himalayana | reverse complement strand
TATCGATTTATCTATGTGTCTATTTCACTATTGTCTATCGGTCTATCTGTCTATCTATCTATCAATCTATCAATCTATCTTTTTGTCTATTTGTTTATTTGTTAATCTGCCTATCTGTCTATTTGTCCATTGTCTATCACCTCTATTTTATATTTGTCTATGTCTATCTATCTACTATATGCCTGCCGATCTGTCTATCTCTTGATCTGTCTATCGCACTTTCTGAAAATTTTTTAATTTGTCCATCTGTTAATCTATCATTTGTCAATGTTTCAATATGGCTTCTGTCTAATTATCTATCTATCAATGTTTAAATTTGTTTATCTATTTATCTATCTGTCTATCTATATATCTAATAAATATTTCTATATGTCTATATGTCTTTCTATCTTTTTGTCTTCTATCAATCAATAAATCAATCCAGTCTGTCAATTTTATTTATCAATTTGGCTATTTGTCTATCTGTATATTTTTCTATCTATGTATCTTTTTATCTATCTATCTTCTATCTATAATAACTATCTATATATCTTTTTGTCTATTTGTATATCTATCTTTTTTTATTTCTGCCTATCTAACTATCTGCCTATCTACATATCTGCCTATTTATTGATATGTCTATCTTTCTACCACTTTTCTATCTAACTCTATATCTATCTATCAGTCAATCAATCAATAAATCTATATGTCTGTTTATCTATCTATTTATCTTTCTACCTATCTAACTATTTATCTGTCAATCAATCTATCTATCTATATATATATGTATCAGTCTATTAATCAAATAGTCTATATATCTATCTGTATATCTTTCTATCTTCTATCTAATTATCTATCTGTCTATTTATAAATATGCCTATATGCCTATGTGTGAGTATATACATCTGTCGATCTATATATATCTATATATGTCTATATATCTATCTATCTAACTAACTATCTATCAATCTATATGTTTATCTATATATCTTTCAATCTATATATCTGTCTACCTAAATATCTATATATTCTTCATCTCTCTATCTATCCTTATATATATCTATCTATCTATTTATATATATTAATATATATCTATCTATCTGGCTTTCTAGCTAGATAGTTATCTATCTATCTATCTATATTTTTATATGTCAATCTGTTATTTGTCTATCTGTGTATCTGACTATCTATCTATTTGTATATCTATCTATTAATCTATATATATATATATATATATATATATATATATATATATATATATATATATATATATATCTGTCTGTCTATTTTTTTACCTATCTACCTACCTATCTATCTTTCTGTCTATTTTTCTATCTGTCGATCTTTCTATATGTCTACCATCGTTCTATCTATTCGTCAATCTGTCTATCTATCTATGTGTCTTTTGTCTATCTAACTATGTGTCTTTCTAAGTATCTGTCTATCTTTATATCTAGCTATTTGACTATCTATCTATCTATATGTAAACGTGACTATCTATCTATCTATGTATATGTCTATCAATCTATCTGTCTATCTCTTTATCTGTCAATATGTCTATATTTCAATCTATCAATCTATCAATCTATCTATCTATCTCTTTGTCTATTTATTTATCTGTTTATTTGTCAATCCATCTATTTGTCTATCCATTTATCTGTTAATCATTCTATCTGTCTTTGTGTCTATCTATTTTTCAATCTATTTATCTATCTATCTAACTATTTATCTATCTATCTATTTATCTATCTATCTATCTGTTTGTCTATCTACCTATCTGTCTATCTGTCTATCTGTCTATCTGTCTATCTGTCTATCTGTCTATCTATCTATCTGTGTATTTTTCAATCAATCTATCTATTTATTTGTCAATCTGTCAATCTTTCAACTTGTTTGTCTGTCTATTTATCTTTTTATCTATCTTTCTATCTATAAATCTATCTATTTGTCTGTGTCTCTCTATCTATCTATCAACCTTTCTATCTATCTATCTATCTATCTATCTATCTATATGTCTATCTATCTATCTATCTATCTATCTATCTGTGTCTCTATCTATATGTCTATCAAGTTTTCTGTCTATCCATTTATTTGTCTATATGTCTCTCTATCTATCTGTCTATTTGTATATCTATTTATCTATCTATCTGTCAATGTGTCTATGTGTCTATATGTCAAGTTGTCTACCTATCTTTTTTCAATCTTTTAATCTTTCTATCTATTTATCTGTGTAAATGTATATTTGTCTATTTGTCTATATATCAATATGTTTGTCTATCTATTTGTATATCTATCTATCTATTTTTATATCTGTCTATGTCTATATATCTATCGGGCTTTCTCTTGTTATGTCTATCGGTCTTTCTGTCAATCTGTCAATCTATTAATCTCTCAATCAATCAATCAATCTGTCTAATTATATATCTATCAGTCTTTAAATCTATATATCTATCTGTCTGTCCGTCTATCTATCTGTCTATCTATCTTCTATCTATCAATCTATCTATCTATCCGTCTATCTATCTATCTATTTATCTATTTATTTGTATATTTGTCTATCTATACATTTTTTATCTATGTATCTTTCTATCAATATGTCTATCTATCTTACAATCTATATATCTATCTGCATATCTAGCTATCTGCCTTTCTATTAATTTGTCTATCTTTCTATATCTTTATATATATATATTTATCTCTCAATCATTCTATCTATCTATCTATCTATCTGTCTATCTATATATTTATTTTTCTAGCTATCTATTTATATAACTATATGTCTATATATATATATATATAAGTATTTCTATCTGTGTATTTATCTATCTGTCTATCAGGATATCTATCTATATGTCTATCTGTCTATCTATTTATATATCTATCTGTCTATATATCTAAATATCTATCTATCTATGTGTGTATATATCTATCTATCTGTCTATCTGTCTAGCTGTCTATCTGTCTAGCTGTCTACCTGTCTAGCTGTCTATCTTTTTATCTATGGATCTTTGTATTCGTGTTTCTACATATCAGTATATCTATCTAATGTATATCTATCTATTTTTCAATCTGTCTATCTATATATGTATATATTTGTATATTTATCTATATGTCTATCTCTCTATCTGTCTATATATCTATCTCTCTATCTATATGTCTATTAATTTTTATATCGATCTATCTAACTATCTATGTGTCTATCTATCTATCTATCTATATATTTTTCTATCTATATATCTATATATGTCTATCTTTATATATTTTCTATCTTTCTTATCTATTAATCTATTCTATCAAAACTGACTATCTATCTATTTATTTATCTATGTGCTAATCTGCCTATGTGTCGTATATATATAGATAGCTATTTATAAATCTATCTCTATATGTTATGTCTAACTATCTAACTATAATCTACTATTTATCTATATGTTATCTATTTATTATCTATCTATTTAGCTAATTTATATTATCTATCTATCTTTCTACATATCATCTCTCTATCTAGCTATCTTGCTATCTAGCTATCTGTCGAATTTATCAATCTATTCTTATGTCAATCTAGCATTGTGCTATTGTGTATTTGTCTTCTATCTATTGTGTGTGTATATAAAATATATATGTATGTATGTATATGTTATATATGTTTATAAAAACCACACACAACACACACAAATAGAATATATATATATATAATATATATATAATATATATATATATTATAATATATATATATATAGATATCTATATAGTATATCTATATGTCAATATATCTATTTGTTATTTGTCTATCTTATCTATCTATTTATATATCTATAATTCTATCTATGTGTGTATCTCTCAATTTATCTCTTTGTCTATCTATCTTTCTATCTATCTGTCTATCTATCTATATAACTATTTGTCTAACTATCTTATGTCTATCTTACAATATGTCTTTCTGTCTGTGTATATATGTTTCTTAAGTAATTTGTCTATCTATTTATTTGTATATCTTTAAATTTGTCTATTTATCTATCGATCTATTTGTCTATCAATTTAATTATCTATCTCATCTATAATTCAATCTATCTATCTAACGTTTTATTTGTCAATCTATCTACTGTCTATCTTTAACTCTGTCCATGTGACTATTCTTCTATGTGACTATCTATCCATCTTTCTATCTGTATATCTATTTATAAGTCTATCTACCTACCTATCTATTTATCTATCTTTATATCTAACTGTTTATATGTCTAACTATTTATATGTCTAGCTATATATATATATATATATATATATATATATCTCTCTCTACATATCTATCTATCTATTTATCTGTCAATCATTTAATCAATCTATCTATCTCTCTATCTGTTTTTCTATCTATCAATCTTTCAATCTATCTATCTATCTGTTAATCTATTTATTTAACTATCTGTCTATCAATCTATCTACTATCTGTCTATGTGTCTATCTGTCTATCTGTATATTAGTCTATTTGCCTGTGTCTCTCTATCTATCTGTATATCTATCTGTGTCTATATATCTATCTATCAATCTATCAATCTATATATCTGTCTATGTGTCTATCTGTTTATCTGTCTATGTGTCTATGTGTCTATCTGTTTATTTATCTATCTTTCATTCTTTCTATTTGTCTATATATCTTTCTATCTATGTATCTTTCCATATGTCTATCTTTCTATATTTTTTTCTATGTAATTGTATTTCTATCTGTAGATCTATCTATCTATATATCTATTTATCTATCTATCTGTCTATCTATCAATGTGTCTATCTCTCTCTCTATCTATCATTATATCTTTTAATCTATCTATCTTTCTATCTATTTTTCTGTCTATCTTCCTATTTATATATTTGTCAATATGTATATCTATCTATCTATCTATATGTCTATTTATTTATTTGTCTATTTGTATATGTATCTCTCTATATATGTGTTTGTCTATCTATATATCTATATGTATATCTATCTATCTGTTTATTTATCTATATCATTCTATCTATCTATCTATTAGTCTGTATATCTACATATCTACCTATCTGTGTATATGTTTATATATATATATATAGTCTATCTGTCTAATTACTTATCTCTATTTATTTACCTCTGTTTCTATATATATTTTTATCTTTCAATTTATCTAACTATAAATATATATATATATATATATATATATATCTTTTTATCTCTCTATCTATCTATTTATCTATCTTTAAATCAATCTATCTAACTATTCACCAATCGATCTATCAAGCTATTTGGCTATCTGACTATATGTATATCTATTGATCTTTCTAGTAGTCAATCTATCAATTTGTCTATATATATATATATATATGTCTATTAATCTTTGTGAATATTTGTCAAAATTTGTATCTATCTACCAAACTATATGTCTATATGTGTATATGTCTATCTTTCTATTAAGCTCTCTATCTATCATCTATCTATCTATTTATTTGTGAATATATCTATCTTTATCTCTATCTATCTGACTATCTTTAAATCTATCTATCTATCTATCTTTCTTTCTATTTGTCCTTCTGTCTATCTCTTTATCTATCAATCTATCTATCTATATATCTATCTATTTGTTTATCTATCTGTCTCTCTATCTATCTATCTATCTATATGTTTATCTGTCTGTCTATCTATCTGTTTATCTGTCTGTCTATCTATCTGTCTATTTATCTATCTATCTAACTATCTATCTATTTATCTATCTATCTATTTGTCTGTCTATCTCTCTTATATATATCTATCTATTTGTCAATTTATGTTTTTGTCTATCTATCTAGCTATCTATCTATATGTCTGTCTGTCTTTCTGTAAATTTGTCTATCTGTCAAATCTATTTATCTATATGTTTTTCAATCTTTCTATCTATCTTTATGGTTATCTATCTATATATCTATATGTTAATCTGTCTATCTATCTTTCTATAAGTCTATCTATCTATATATCTGTCGATGTTATGTATGTAATTGTCTATGTTTCTATGTCTCTATCTATCTATCTATATATCAATCTCTCTATGTGACTATTTTTTGATCTATCTATCTCTATATCTATTTGTATATCTATCATTCTATCTATCTATCTATATGTTTAATTGTCTATCTATATATCTATCTATCTATATATATGTCTATGTATCTATCTGTCTATATAAGTATCTATCAATTAGTTTAACTGTCTATCTGTCTATCTATCTATCTGTCTATGTGTTTGTCAATCAGTCTATCTATCAATTTATTTTTTTGTTTGTCTAGTTATCTATAAATATATCTATCTATCTATGTATCTATCTATCTGTATATCTACCTATCTGCCAAACTGCTTATCTATCTATATGTATAACTATCTATCTATCTATAAATCTATCTATAAGTATATCTATCTATCTATCTATGTATATGTCTATCTTTCTAACTATCTATCTCTCTATTTAATTTTCTATATATCTGTATATCTATCTATCTAACTATATATATATATATAGTTAGATAGATATATTTATATATCTAACTATCTCTCTAGCTATCTGGCTATCTAGATATCTGTTTATATATATATCTATTTATTTTTTAATTTGTCTATCTTTCTATCTATTTATCTATCTAACAATATATATATATATATATATATATATATATATCTAACAATCCATCTTTTTATCTATCTATCTATCTATCTATTTATATATCTATCTACTGATTTCTCTATCTGATTATCTAGTTATATGACTAACTGTCTATCTATCTATCTGTATATTTATCAATATGTATGTCTATCTATCTTTTTGTGTATTTGTCAATCAATCAATCTATCAAATCTATCTATTTGTCTATTTATATATCTATCTGTCAATATTTATAACTATATATCTCTCTATTTTTCTATCTATCTATTGGTCTATATGCCTATGTGTCTATTTATCTATTTGATTGTCTATCTGTCTATCTGTCTAATAAGCTATATGTCTATCTATCTATCAATGATTCAATCAAACAATCTATCTATCTATCTATTTATCTATCTATCTATCTGTATATCTATCTAGCTATTTGTCTGTATATCTATTGATCTATGTGTCTATCTCTCTTCTATTTATCTATTTATCTAACTATCTATCTATCTATCAATGTGTTAATCTATCTATTTGTTTATCAATTTATTTGTCTATCTATTTATCTGTCTATCTATGTATATATCTATCTATCTATCTATCTGTCTGTATGTCTATCTGTATATCTGTCTATATCTATATTGCCTATCTATCTTTCTATCTGCTCATTTGCCTATCTACTTATCTGCTTATCCGACTATCTTTCTATCTATAAATCTGTATATATGTCTAATATATATCTATGTATATGTTTATATGACTATCTGTCTATATATCGATCACTATCAATGTATCTAGTTATCTATCTATCTCTCTAGCTATCTATCTATATATCTATCTGCCTATTTGGGAATTTGAATATTTTGCTATCTATCTTTCTATCTATCTATCTTTCAATTTATCTATCAATCTAACTATATATCTATTTATCTGTCTATTTGGAAATCTATCTATTAGTCTATCTGTCTATCTATCTTTCTATCTATCTACCAATCTATTTTTATATCTATCTATATACCTGTTTATCTATCTATATATATGTTTATCTATCTATAAGTCTATATATCTATCTATCTTTCTATCTATCTATCTATCTATCAAACAATCTTTCAATTTTTCTATATATCTATCTATCTAACTCTCTATCATCTTTTTATCTCTCTATCTATATATCTATTTGCCTTTCTAGTTATCTGACTATCTATCTATATATCTATCTACCTATCTATCTAGCTGTTTGTCTGTCTGTTTGTCTGTCTATTAATATGTCTATATGTCTAACTGACTATCTTATATCTATTTATCTATCTTCTATATATATATATCTATCTCTCTATCTATCTATTTGTCTATCTATCTATATATCTGTCTATATATCTGTCTATATGTCTATATGTCCATTTGTCTATCTAACTATCAATATATTTGTCAATATATCTTCTTAATATCCATCAATTTGTCTGTGTCTTTCTATCTTTGTGTCAAAATGTTTATCTATCTATCTATATATCTTCTATCTATCTGTATATATGTCTATTAGTTTATCTGTATATCTGTCTATATAACTATATGTATATCTTTCTATCTATTTATCTGTCTATCTATCTTTTGTATATCTATCTTTCTGTCTATCTGTGTATCTATCTATCTGTCTATCTGTCCATCTATATATCAAACTATCTATCTATCTATCTATATGTCTATCTGTCTATTTGTATATCTGTCTATCTAAATATCTATTTATCTACCAATCTTTCTATCTCTCTATCTGTTTATCTGTATATCTCTTTATCTATCTATCTATCTATCTGTTAATCTATCTATCTATCTATCTGTCTACATATCTATGTGTCTATCTGTCTATCTATATATCTATCTATATGTCTATCTGTTTATATATCTATTTGATTATCTATCTATCTATATTCCAATTTGTCTTCTATCTTTTGTCAATCAATCTATCTGTCTATCTATGTACGTGTCTATATGTTTATCTGTCTATTTGTGTATGTGTCTACATGTCTATCTATCAATATATTATCTGTATAACTATCTATTTGTCTATCTAACTAATTTTCTAACTGTCTATCTATTTGTCTGTCTATATGTCTTTCTGTCTATCTTTTTATCTGTTTATCTTTCTATCTACCTATCTATCTTTCTTTCAATATGATTATCTATCTATCTATATATATGACTATCTATCTATATGTCTATCTATCTATCTATAAATCTATCTTTTTCTCAGTCAATCAGTCTGCTAATCTACACATATATTAATCTCTCTAACTACCTATCTATCTAGCTATCTTTTTATTTATTGATCTATCTATCTATCTATCTATTTGTATATATATATATCTATCTATCTATCTATGTGTCTATCTGTCAATCTGTATGTCGATCTACCTATATGTCTATCTATCTATCTTTCTTTCTTTCTATCTATCTTTCTATCTTTCAATTTGGGTATCTATCAATCTATCTTTCTATCTATCTGTTTATTTGTTAATCTATCTATCTTTCTTTCTTTCTATCTATCTAACTATCTTTCTATCTATCTAGTTATCTGTCTATCTGATTCTATGTCTATCTATCTATCTATATATCTATCTATCTGTCTATATGTCTATATTTCTATATGTCTATCTAACTATTTGTCTTTCTGTCTATCTGTTTATCTATCTTTTCTATATCTATTTTTATATCTATATGTTTTTTTGTCTATCTTTCTATCTATATATCTATCTGTATATCTATGTTTCTATTTATCTATTTGTTGATCTATCTATCTATCTATTTGTTTGTCTGTCTGTCTATATGTGTGTCTGTATATCTATCTATAAGTCTACCTATCTATGTGTCTATCTAGCTGTATATCTGTCTATTTGTCTAGTTGTCTATCTTTCTATCTAACTATCTGTTTATCTTTCTTTCTTCCAATATGTCTTCTCGCTTCTATCTATCTATTTGTCTATATGTATATCTATGTATGTGTTTATTGTCTATCTGTCTATTTGTCTATGTGTCTATTTGTATATTTGTCTATCTTATAACTATATATCTGTCAATTTGTCTAACTATCTATATATCTATCTGTCTGTCTATTTGTCTATCTATCTATCTATCTATCCGTTTATCCATCTATTTGTCTATCTTCTATCTATATTTCTTTCTATCTTCTATTTGTCTATATATTTATGTGTATATGTCTATCAATTAATCTGTTATTCAATCTATTTATCTATCTATCAATCTAAATGTCAATTTGTCTATATGTTTATAAGTCTATCTGTCTATTTTTCTATATGTCTATCTTTCTAGCTATCTATCAATCTATCTATCTTTTTATCTATCTGTATATTTATCTATCTATCTATTTATCTATCTATTTGTATATTTGTCTATCTATCTATCTACCTACCTATCTATCTATCTACCTATTTGTCTATCTGTCTATCTATCTTTCTATGTTTCTATTTTTCTATATGTCGATCTATATTTTTATCTATATGTATATTTGTCTATCTGTCTATTTATCTTTCTATCTAACTATCTTTCTATCTAACTAATTAACTATCTATCCATCTATCTATTTTTCTAGGTATTTGTCAATCTGTCTATCTATCAATCTATATATACATATATATATATATAGCTATCTATATGTCTATATGACTTATCTATCTATCTATCTATCTAGCAGTCTATATGATTAGGTATCTTTTTGTCTATCTGAATATCTGTCTATCTGTCATTTGTATATATCTATCATTCTCTCTATCTGTGTATTAATCAATATGTCTATTTATATATCTATCATTCTATGTATCTGTCTATGTATCTATCTATCTATTTGTCTATATTTCTCTCTGTCTATATGTCTGTCTATCTATCTCTCTATCTTTTAGCTGCCTATCTTTCTTTCTATCTGTATATCTATCTATCTTTTTATCTATCTATCTATATATCTATTTATCTGTCGATTTTTCTATCTAACAATTTTTCTATCATTCTTCGAATCTGCTTCTATCAATATTGTCAATATGTATATCTGTCTAACTATCTATGTGTCTATATGTCTATCTATTATATGTATATCTATCTATATGTATATATATATATATTTATTTATTTATTTATTTATTTATTTATTTATTTCTGCTTATATTTCTATCTCTCTATCTTTTATCTTTTTATCTGGCTCTTTGTCTATCTATCTATATATTTTTATGTCTATCTTGCAATCTGTCAATCTATCTATCTATCATTTTATTTGTGTGTATATTTGTGTCTGTATATTTGTCTCTTATTTTATTTGTGTGTATATCATTCTATTTGTTTGTCTAAATATTTACTTGTATATCTATATGTTTGTCTATCAATTTATATATCTATTTGTCTGCCTGTCTATTTGTCTATCTCTCTATCTATCCATCTATCTATTTATTTGTCTATATGTCTATTTGTCTCTCTATCTATATATCTATCTATCTATCTATCTTTCTAACTATTTATCTATCAATCTATCTATCTATTTATCTATCTGTCTATCTATCTACATAATTAAATATTTACTTGTACATCTATCTATTTATTTATTTATGTGTGTGTGTGTGTGTATCTCTCTATGTGTTAATATATTTACCTACCTATTTATGTATCTAAGTCTCTATCTATATATCTGCCTATCTAACTATCTTGTTATCTTACTATCTATCTATTTGTCTTTCTATCTTCGATCTATCTATCTATATGCCTCTTAGTCTATTAGACTATATGTATATTTGTCAATCTTGCTTGCTATCTATCTAAATATCTATCTATCTATCTATCTACTTATCAATCTATCTTTCTATATGTTTGTCAATCTATCTGTCTATCTGTCTATCTTCTTTCTGTCTATATGTCTATCTATCTATCTATCTATCTATCTATCTGTCTATCTGTATATCTTTCAATCTGTTTATCTATCTATATATCTTTCTATCTATCTTTCTATTTGTATATCTATCTATCTTTCTATCTATCAATATATCTAACTTTCTATATATCTATCTATCTTTATTTTTTTCTTTCTTTATGTCTATCTATCTATCTATCAGTCAGTCTGTCTATCTATCTATTTGTATATTTATCTATCTTTCTTTCTATCTATATATCTAACTTTCTATAAATATATCTATCTTTATTTGTTTCTTTCATTTTGTCTATCTATCTTTTTATCTATCTGTCTATTTATCTATCTATTTTTCTATCTATCTATCTGTCTGTCTATCTATCTATTTTTCTATATATATATATCAATCTATCTATATATCTGTCTATCTATTTATCTTTCTATCTGACTATCTATATATTTATTTATCTATTGATCTTATTTCTATCTATCTATTTGTCTATATGTCTATCTATTTGTTTATTTATAATTTGTCTAGCTGTCTATCTGTCTATCTGACAATTTGTCTATCTGTGTATCTGTTTATCTATCTTTTGTATATTTGTCAATCTGCATATCTATTTATCTATCTAATTGTGTCTATCAATATATATATATATATATATATATATATATATATATATCTGTCTATCTTTCTATATGTCAATCTATCTATATATTTATCTTTCTATCCATCACTCTATCTATCTATCTATTTATCTATCTACTTATCTACTTATCTATCTATATATTTGTATATCTATCTATCTATCTATCAATCTATCTATCTATTTATCTGTCTATCTATCTGTATTTTTGTCTATCCATCTATATATATATATATATATATATCTGTCTATCTATATGGAATCTATCTTTTTGTGTATCTTTTTATATGTCTACCTATTTTTTTATATGATTTTTTTTCATAGAATTTAATTTTAGGTGTTTTCATGTCCATGAATTTATAACAATTTTTTGGAATTATTTCTCAATTTAAGGGAATTTTGGGAAAAATATACTCGGTAAGGTCAAATTCAAAGCAGTTGACCAAAATAAAATTTTTAAAAATACCAATGAATGAAATACATTTTCGGAATTTTTCTAAAGCAATGTAAGGTCCAAATATATGTTATAAAAATAAAATTAATGAAAATACATGAATAAAAAAAATAATAAAAATATGTGAATAGGAATCGAGTAGAGAAAAGTCAATAGATTTTGTTGACTACGACCCAAAAAGATATTTTTAATAATTCCAGGGCCTCGTAAAAATTTATGAAAAACTGCTGGGACTTAAGTAGAATATTGAATGAATTTTTAAAAATATTTGGCCTTAGAAAATCTACATAATACAAAAGAAAAAAATTGAAGAACCCTAGGTTCTCCATTCGGCACCTAACTACTGGGTAAAGAAGAAAATTTTGTAGCAGCCAATTCCCTTTGAAACAACTTGTGATTTTTAATTGTGGGAGATTTATGAAGGTATATAAAAGCTTCGTGGTTTTCAATTTTGGTTTTGCATGGTCTATATTGGACAAAAGGAACTGAAATAATGAATGGTTGTTATTTGGAAGCTCGATAAGGGTCGTTTTGAATTAATTAATTGTTCTAATGTGTTTGCTAGGTTGTTATTAAATTTTGAATGCATAGAATGTGACCTAAGAGGTTTATGTTAGGTCTGGTATGTTTAAAATTTTGAAAAAATGTATTTAGAATGAAATTGATGTGGTAATTAGTGGAATTAAGGCTAGGATCAATTGAATATGAATTTATGTTTGAAGGTCGACTTGGACAGAATCATATCAAAAACTTAATGGATGAATCTTAGGGAAAATTTAAAATCATTGGAATGATATGGATGTTCGTGAAAGTTTAGCACTAGTTTCAAGTTTTTTCGACTTATGTAGAGAAAGATATGAGCAAAATACTAACAAATGCGCAATCTGAAAAAAAAAATAATTTAAAAAAACTAAAGTTAGGCGATTAAATATAAATGGGTAAAAGGTCTAATTGTGTAGTGAATAACAAGGTATTACTCGTTATGATTTTGACATTATCTTTATATTCCTTTTTTTTTGCATGAATATTGGTATAGCAAATGAAGTTGGGGAAGGCTCACACGTTCAGGGTGAATAATAGCCTAGCTGAGTTTGGACTAATAGGGAAGTGAGTAAATTTATATCATCATACTTGCACCTTCGAAATCTATAGTAGTATTTTCATTGTTTGACTTGATCATATTAATTAAATATGATTAAGACCCTTATTTTTGAGCATTCAATGAATTGGATTTTTCATATGTCACAAATCATGTGTCCTATTGAATATTCATGTTGAGCATGGTCAGCTAACTCTTATTATATTTGGTGTTATCTTTTTTTTTGCATGCTGAGTACGGTCAGCTATATTCTTTGATATTTCCATTTTTTTCTCATGCTGAGTATGGTCAGCTAGAACTTGTAATCTTTAATGTCATTTGATGGTATGAATCATAGAAAAGCCTAACTAATGGGGAGGTCATCAGGCTATGTGCACATGGTACCCTCTGGTGTGGGAAAAGCAAGTGCCTTCCTAGAGATGTGGTAAAACTATAGGCTTAGAACTTGACCCGTTCTAAGGATTTTTGGTAGGAATGTATGGATTCCAATATAAAGGTAAAAATAAATGTAAGGATTCTTGAATGGTAAACTATATTTATTTGTTTCAAACCTCTAAATCTCATTTGATATTATTGTTCATATTGCTGTTATTTCATGCATAATCTATGTATGGTGATTGATTGATTGAGCATAACCATCCTTGTGAGCTGGCCTTGAGTATCTAGCCTCACAAGTATGGTGATATATGTTTACTCATGGAGTTATCTCAGCCCAGTTGATTTCTACTTTTTTCAAGGTAGACAGAGAAAGTAGAATCCAGGCTATTCTAGACCATTTGGATTTTATTTGAAAAATGTAATGGATTATTATTTTGTTTATTTGGTGAATAAGAGTCAAAGTTTCTAGATGGCTCCATGGTGAATTAACTTGGTTATTGGGTTAATTATTTGGTTAAAATAAAATTTTTTTATAAATTTTGTGTGATAAATTTTGCTTTTGATGAAACCTTATTGGATATTTTTGATGAGACCATTGAGTCATTTTTGTTATTGGAGACCATGTAGGTCAATAGGAGTTATCATTTGTTATAGAAACGAATAGGTCATGCCGAATTTTTGGTAGAAATAATGGGACTTAGGCTTGCTCCGAGTTTTGGTGGCCTTAAGCCAACTCATTCCCTAGTGCCGGTCATAGCCTATGAATGTGGGTTGTGATACTATCTATCTATCTATCTATCTATTTGTATGTATGTTTGTCTATCTATCTATCTATCTGTCAATAATTTAATCTTTCATATATCTTATGTTTATCAGTCAATCAATCTATTTATCTATATGTCTATATGACTATCTGTCTATCTATTTGTCTGTCTGTCTATCTATCTATTTTTTTATGAGTATTCTATCTATCTATCTATTTTTCTATCTATCTATCTATCTGTGTATTTGTCTATTTGACTATTTGTCTAGCTATCTATCCGTGTATCTGTCAATCTATCTATCTTTTTATAAGTTCACCTATATATCTATCTTTTTGTCTATCTATATATCTATCTATATGAGAATTAGCCTATCTTTCTATCTGTATATCTATCTATCTAAATATCGGTCTATCTTTCTATATGCCTATCTACCTATTTTTTATCTGTCGATCTATCTATATCTCTATCTCTTTATTTTCTATATATCTATCTACCTATCTATTATATATCTGTCTATATATCTATCGATCTATCTATATATCTATATATCTATCTATCTATCTATCTATCTATTAATCTATCTATCTTTCTATCTGTATATCAAACAATTTTCCTATGTGTGTATATGTCTATTTGTTTATCTATCTATATATTTATTTTTCTATCTATCTATCTAACAATCAATCTATCCATGTATCTATCTATCTATCTATCTTCTTTCTATATATCTATCTATATATCCATCTATCTATCTGTCTATCAATCTATCTGTATATCTATCTTTTGTCTATCTGTCTAAATTGTTTATCTATCTATCTATCAAATAATCTATCTATCTATATGTCTATCTATCTAATTAATTATTTTTTAATCTATATATTTGTATATCTATTTATATGTTTATATGTCTATCTATCTATCTATCTATAAATCTATATTTCTATCTGCCTATCTTTTTATTTGTCTAAATGACTATAAGTCTATATGTCTATATGTCAATCTAACAATGTATCTATCTATCTATCTATATATATCTATCATTTGTTTATCTTTCTATCTATCTATAAACCTACATATCAATCTATCTATTTATATGTTTATCTGGCTACTTATCTATCTATCTATCTATCTGTCTGTATATCAGTCTATCTGCCTTTCTATTTATCTATCTATATGTCGATCTATATATCAATCAATTTGTATATATGTTTATTTGTCTATATATATTTATCTATCTCTTTATCTATCTATCTAATTATTTATCTATTAGTCTATCTAACGATCTATCTATCTGTATATATGTTTATTTGTCTATCTTTCCATCTGTCTATATGTATATATGTCTTATGTCTATTTATCTATTTGTCTATCTGTATATCTGTCTATCAGTCTATCTATCATTCTATCTATCTATCTTTCTATCTCTCTATCATCCTAGCTGTCTATAAGTGTATATGTCTTTCTATCTATCAGTCAATCTACCAATCTATCAACCTGCCTATCTATCTATCTATCTGTCTGTCTGTCTATCTGCCTATCTATCTAATGGACTATGAAATATATGTCTATATATCTATATGTCTATCTATATATCTATCTTTCTATATATCTATCAATGAATCAACCATTCAATCAATAAATCAATCTATCTATCAATTTATCTATCTATATATTTAACTATTTATCTATCTATCATTCTATATATCTATCAATCTATCTTCTATCTGCCTTTCTGGCTAATAATCCTTCAATCTATTTGACTATATGTCTATTTGTCTATCTATATTTATCTATCTTTTTATCTATTTATCTATCTAACTATCTATTTATTAGTCTATCTATCTATATATCTATTTGTATATATGTTTATTTGTCTATATTTCTATTTGTCTATCTGTATATAAGACTTATGACTATTTGTCTATCTGTTGATCTGTCAATCTATCTATCTGTTTATTTATCTATCTGTCTATATCTCTACCTGCCTATCTATTTATAAGTGTATATGTCTTTCTGTCTATCTATAAATCTACCAATATGTCAATCAGTCTATCTATCTATCTATCTATCTATCTATTTGTCTATCTGTCTATCTGTTTATCTATCTATCTATCTATCTATCTGTCTATCTATCTATCTGTCTATCTGTCTATTTATCTATTTGACTATTTAATATATGTCTAAATATCTATATGTTTATTTATATATGTATCTTTTTATATATCTATCTATCTTTGAATCAACCATTCAATCAATAATTCAATCTATCTATCGATCTATCAATCTATATATTTATCTATATATCATTCTATATATCTATCTATCTTCCTATCTGCCTTTGTGGCTAACTATCCATCTATCTATTTATCTATCTATCAATATGTCTATATGTCTATCTGTTAATCTATATTTTTGATGATCTATCCATATGTCTATTTGTATATCTGTCTATCTGTCTATCTATCGATCTGACTATCTATCTATTTATCTATCTAAAAAATTATCTATATGTCTATCTTTCTATCTGTCTATTTACCAATCTATATTTATTTATATGTATATCTATCTATTTGTATATCTGTATATCTATATATCTATAAATATTTTTATATGTCTATCTATTTATCTAACTATGAATCTATCTATATGTTTATCTGTCTAACTATCAATTTATTTATCTATCTTTTTTTTGTTTATATGTCTATATATCTATATGTCTAACAATCTATCTATCTGATCTATCTATCTTTCTATCAAACAATATATCTATGTGGCTATCTTTCTATCTTTCTATGTGGCTATCTTTCTATCTATCTTTCTATATATCTATCAATCTATCTAATTGTATGTGTCTCTCTATCAATCTATAAATCTAAGTTTCTGTCTTTCTGTTTATCTATCAATCAATCTATCTATTTATCTATATATCTATCTGTCTATTTGTTAATCTGTCTATCTATCAATCTGTCTAATTGTCTATCTCTCTATCTCTCTATTTGTTTATCTATCTAACTATATATTTGTATATTTGTCTATATGCAATCTATCTATAAGTCTATATGTCTATTTGTCTATATGTCTATATGTATATCTACCTATTACTCTATACGTCTATCTATCTATCTATCTATCAGATTATAAATCTATAAATCTATCTATCTGTTAATCAGTCAATTTGTCCATCTATATTGTAGTCACTCTTTATATCTCTCTATCTGTCCATCTGTCTATCTGTCTATATGTTTATCTTTCTCTTTGTCTATCTACCTATCTATCTATCTATCTGTCTATCTATCTATTTCTCTATCTGTCTATCTATTATCAATCTATCTTTCTATGTCTATTTTTCTATCAATTTTCTTTCTATTTGTTTATCTATCTATCTATCTATTTGTTTATATATCTTCTGTCTATTTGTCTATCTGTCTAACTATCTATCTTTCTATCTATTTATCTATATATCTATTTAGCTATCTATCTATCTTTATGTCTGTCTATATATCTATATAATTTTCTATTTATTTGTCTATTTGTCTATCTATCTATATGTTTATCTATCTATCTATCTAAATTTCTATTTGTCTATCTATCAATCTGTCATACAATCAATCTATCTATCTTCTGTCTATCTTTTTTCTATTTATTTATTTATCTACAAGTCTATCTATGTATCTATCTATCTATCTATCAGTCTATTTATCTCTCTGCCTATTAATTTATTTATCTATCTATCTATTAGTCAATTTGTCAATTTGTAAATCTAGCTATCTATTTATTAGTCTATAAGTCTAATTGTCTATCCGTCTAGGTGTCAATCTGTCTAACTATCTATATATCCATCTATATATTTTTCTATCAGTCTATCTCTCTATATGTCTAAGTATCTATATGTGTATATTTTTATGTGTCTATTTATCTATCTGTCTATTTGTCTATATATATATATATCTCTCTCTTTGTGTATTTCTCTATCTATCGATCTATCTATCATTCTATCTATCTATTCATCTATTCATCTGTGTATCTATCTATTCATCCGTGTCTAAATGTCTTGTCTGTCAATCTATTAATCTGTCTATATATCTATCAGTCTTCTGTCTATTTGTATATCTGTATATCTGTTTATATGACTATCTATGTGTGTGTATATGCATATATATATATATATATATATATGTCTATCTATTTATTTGTTTATATATCTATCTTTCTATCTATCTATCTATATGTCTATCTATTAATCTATCTATCTATCTGTTTATTTGTCAATATTTCAATCTACCTATTTTTCTATCTGTCTATAAGTTTATAAGTCTAATTATCTATCTGTCAATCTATCAATCTGTCTATCTATCTATCTATCTATCTATCTATCTTTTGTCTATATGTCTATATGCCTACTTGTCAATCTTTCTCTTTATCTATTTATCTATCTATCTCTCTATCTAGATATCAATTTATATATCTTTATATCCATCTATCTATCTATCAGTCTATCTATCAATCTATTAGTCTACCTGTCTATCTATATATTTGTCTATCTATCTATCTGTATATCTTTCAATATATCTACTTATCTATCTATCTATCTGACTATCTATTTATATGTATATATGTCTATCTATCTATATATCTATCGAACTATCTATCTTTCTGTCCATTTGTTTATTTGTCTAACTGTCAATCAATCTATCTGTCTATTTGTCTATTTGTATAGCTCTCTATCTATCTATCTATCTATCTAACAATATGACTATCTTTCTATCTCACTATCTTACTATCTATCTATATGTTTATCTATGTGTATATCTATCTGTATATCTGTCTATCTATCTATATATCTATTAGTCTATCTGTCTTTCTTTCTATCTATTTTTCTATCTATTTATCTATACATCTAAATATCTATCTGTCTATCTATCTATCTATTTATATATTTGTCTATCTATCAAACTGTCTATCTATTAATCTATCTACTTTTGATATTTTTATCTTTCTGTCTATCTATCTATCTCCCTATCTATCTCTCTATTTATCTATCTATTTATTGGTCTAACAATAAATCTATCTATTTAATTATATGACTATTTACATATCTACTTATCTACTTATCTGTCTATTTATCTAATTATCTATCTGTCTGTCTATCTATCTATCTATCTGCTTATCTCTCTATCTGTCATTCTATAAATCTATATATATGTCTTTCTATGTATATGTCATATGTCTATCTGTATTACTTTTTATCTAACTATCAATCTTTCTATGTATCTATCTATCTATCAAAAAATCTTTCTATCTGTCAATCTATCTAACTATATATATATATATATATTTATTTATTTATTTCTATATATCTATATGTCGGTCTATCTATCTATCTATCACTATATGTCTATCTATCTATCTATCAATTTGTCTATCTTTCTATCTCTCTATTTATATGTCTATTTTTTTAGCTGTCTATTTGACTATCTATCTATATGTCTATCTTTTTATCTATCTGTCAATCTATCTATATGTCTATCTATCTATCTATCTATATGTGTATTTATTTTTCTATCTATCTATCTATCTATAAATTTATCTAGCTATTTGATTATCTGTATATATGTCTATCTATTATCTATCTATATTTAAATCCATCTGTCTGTATTTCTGCGTATGTATCTATGTATCTATCTATTTTTCTATCTATGTATCTTTCTATCTGTCATTCTGTCTATTTATCTATCTTCCTATATGGCTATCTACCTATCTATCAATATGTCTATCTATCTATATTTCTATCTATGTATCTATCTATTTGTCTATCTATCTATTTGTATACTTATCTATCTATCCATCTAGTCAATATGTCTATCTGTCTATCTGTCTATCTGCCTATCTTCCTATCTCACTATAAATTTATAAGTCTATATATCTATCAGTCAATATACAATCTGTCTATCTAACTATCTATCTATTTGTCTTTTGATTATCTATCTATATGTCTACATGTCTATCTGTCTATTATCTAGCTGTCTATCTATCTAACTATTTGTCTATATGACTATCTGTCAATCTATCTATTGGTCTATCTGTCAATCAATCTATATGTCCATATGTCTATCTTTCTATTGTCTACTTGTATATCTATGAATCTATTTATCAGTCTATCTGTATATCTGTCTATTTGTCTATCTATCTATCTATCTGTCTATCATGATCTATCTGTCTATTTGTCTATCTATGTATCTTTCTATCTGTTAATCTCTCTATCTGTCAATATCTTTACATGTCTATTTATTTATCTATTTAGTTGTCTAGCTGTCTATATGTTTATCTTTCTATCAATCTTTTTAACTATCTAACTTTCTATCAATCTTTCTATATGTTTAATTGTCTATCTATCTATATGTCTATCTTTCTTTTTGTTTATCTATCTGAATGTCTATATGTCTATCTATCTATCGATCTATCACTCTATTTGTCTATCTATCTATATATTAGTCTATCACACAATCTATCTATCTATAAATCTATCTATATATTTATCTCTCTATCTATGTATATGTCTATATGTATATCTTTATACTTTCTTTCTTTCTTTCGTTATTTCTATGTATCTTTATATCTGTTAATTTATTTTTATATCTATCTATCTATCTAACTAACTATATATATATATATATTTCTTTC
The DNA here is from genome assembly GCA_029783825.1 of Sapria himalayana. Lineage (NCBI taxonomy): Eukaryota > Viridiplantae > Streptophyta > Magnoliopsida > Malpighiales > Rafflesiaceae > Sapria > Sapria himalayana. The sequence continues at coordinate 22,369 of JAREIK010010312.1, read as the reverse complement.
TTTCAATCTATCTGTCAATTTGTTTATTTACCTATCTGCCTATCTACCTATCTACTTATCTGTCTATATGTCTATCTATCTGTCTATCTGTCTATATGTCTATCTATCTGTCTATCTGTCTATATGTCTATCTTTCTATTTTCTATCTATCTAACTATCTATCTATTTGTATATCTATTTATCTATCTATCTATTAGTCTATCATTCTATCAGTCTATATGTCTATCTATATATCTGTCTATCTTTCTATTTATCTATCTGTCTATCTCTCTATCTGTCTATCTCTCTATCTGTCTATTTATCTATCTGTCAAACTATCTCTCTATATATCTATCTATCAGTCAATCTGTCTATGTGTCTATCTTCCTATCTAACTATCTGGCTATCTACATGTCTAACTATATTTATATCTACCTATCTATTTATTTTTTTATCTGTGTATCTTTCCATCTATCTATCTGTTTATTTATCAATCTATAAATCAATCTATCAATCTATAAATCTGTCTATATGTTAATTTGTCTATATATCTATCTGTCTATATTTCTAACTACCTATTTACCAATTGATTTATTTATAAATTTGGCTATCTATCTATCTCTCTATCTCTATATCTATCTGTGTATCTATATATTTAACTAGCTATGTTTCTATCTATCTATCTATCTATTTATTTGACTATCTGTATATTTATCTATCTATCTTTATATCTATCTATCTATATATCTATTTATTTGTCTATCTGACACTCTATTTATATTTCTGTGTATCTAACTATCTGACAATCTATCTTTCTATATATATATATATATATTATATGTCTACTTGTATATTTGCCTCTCTATCTAAGTATATATCTGTCTATTTGTCTATATGTTAATCTATATATCTGTCTAACTTTTTATCTATTTATCTATCTATCTATCTATTTAGCTGACTCACAATCTATCTATCTATCTATCTATCTATCATTATATATATATATATCAGTATATCTTTCTATCTATTTAGCTATCTATATATCTATCTATATATCTATTTATCTGTCTATCTGTCTTTTTAACTATTGTCAATTTATCTATCTACCTATTTGCCTATTTTTCAATCAATCAATCAATCAATCTATTTGTCTATCTGTCTATATGTCAATCTATCTATTGGTCTATCTATCAATTTATATATCTGTCAATCTATTTATGTGTCTGTCTATCTATCTATATGTGTATCTATCTTTCTATTTATTAGCTATCTATCTATCTGTCTATCTATTTATCTATCTCATTGTCTATCTGTCTATCTATTTATATGTCTCGTTATCTATCTGTCTATCTATCTAACTATCGATATGTAAAATTCTATATCTATCTATCTATATATCTATCTATATATCTATGTGTCTTTCTATCTATTTGTCTATTTCTTTATGTGTCTATCTATCTATTTGTCTATCTGTCTATCTATCTATATAACTATCTGACTATCTGACTATTAGTTTATCTATTTATCTATCTATCTGTTTATCTATCTATCTATTTTTCTAACTATTTGAATATCTATCTATCTATATATGTATCTATCTATATGTATGTCTAACTATCAGTCTATATGTCTATTTGTTTATTTGTTTATTTGTCTATCTATCTATCGATCAATCTATCTATCAATCCATCTATCTGTCAATCTAAGTATTTATCAATCAATTAATCTATCGATCTATTAGTCTATATGTCTATCTATTAATCTACCTATCAATCTATTTGTATATCTTTCCATCTATCTGTCTATCTATCTATCTACCTATCTGCCTATCTGTCTATCTATCTAATTATCTAACTATCTATCTCTCTATCTTACAATCTGTCTTCCTGTCAATCTATATAACTATCTAAGTTCCTAACTATCTATCTATCTACCTATCTGTCTATCTGACTATATGACTATCTTTTGATTGATCTATCTATTAATCAATCAATCTATCTATTTATCTATATCTTTTCTGTCAATCTATCTATCTGTCTATCTATCTATCTATTTATCTATCTATCTATCTATATATTTGTTTATATGTCTATTTATCTATCTGTCTATAAGTCTATATGTCTATTTATATATAAGTCTATATGTCAATCTATCTATTAGTCTGTATGTCTATCTATCAATCTGTCTGTCTGTCATACTATTAATCAATCAATCAATCTGTCTGTCTATCTGTCAATTTGTTTATCTGTGTATTAGTCCATCTGTATATTTGTCTATCTATCTATCTCTTTAATTGTCTATCTGTCTATATGTCTATCTATCTATTTATCTGGCCATCTGTCCATTTTTCTATCTATCTATATATCTTTTTATATATCTATGTATATTTCTCAATCTATCTAACTATCTATCTTTTTATCTATCCTTTTTTCTATCTATCAATATGTCTACTTATCTATCTATTTATCCGTCTGTCTATGTATCTATTGATCTATATATATATCGATCTGTCTATCTATCTATATATCTATTTGTCTATCTGTCTATTTATTTTATCTATTTGTCTATCTATCTATATATCTATCTATCTATCTAATTTTCTGTATATTTGCCTATTTGTCTTTCTGTATATCTGTCAATCTATCTATATGTCTATCTAACAATTTGTCTATCTAACTATTTGTTTATCTGTCTCTATCTATATCTATCGAAATGTCTATCTTTCAATCTTACTATCTGTCTATCTGTCTATCTATATATCTATATATTTTTCTATATATCTATTTGTCTATCAATTTATATGTGTATCTATCTATCTATCTATATGTCTATCTTTAAATCTATCAATCTATTTATTTGTATATCTATCAATTTATCTGTCTATGTGTTTCTATGTCAGTCTATCAATCAATCAATCAATCTATCTATCTATATATTTGTGTGTCAATTTGTCTATCTATCTATCAATCTATATATCTGTGTGTCAATTTGTCTATCTATCTTTCTATCTATCAGGCTCTCTATCTATATGTCAATATGTCTATTAATCTTTATGTCTATCTATCTATCTAACTATCTTTTTATTTTTCTATCTATTTGTCTATCTATCTGTAAATCTATCTATCTATCTATATGTTTATATGCCTTTCTGCTTACCTACCTATCTACCTATCTATCTATATACCTATCTTCCTTTCTGCTTATATATCTTTCCATCTTTATGTCTATCTATCTATCTATATATCATCAACAATCTGTCTGTCTACCTATCTAACTATCTATATGTCTATCTGTCTATTTGTCTATTTGTCTTTTTGTCTGTCTATCTATAAATATGTTTATGTATAAATCTGTCTGTCTGTCTGTCTATTTATCTATCTATGTATCTTTCTATTTGATTATTAGTCTATCTATCTATATATCTAAATATATGTCAAAGTATCTATCTATATATCTATTTATCTAACTATCTATAAGACTATATGTATATCTATCTATATGTCTATCTGTTTATAACTCTATGTATCTATACGTCTATCTTTCTATCTATCTATCTCTCTCACTATCTATATGTTTATCTGTCTATTTGTGTATCCAACACTATATATGAATATCTGTCTATTTGTATATATGTCTTCTGTTTAATAATCTATCTGTCTATCTGTATATCTATCTATATTTCTTTATATCTATATGTCTATCTTTTTATCTATCTTTCAGTTTTCCTTTCTTTTTGTCAATTTATTTATCTTTCTATATGTTTATGTGTCTATTTGTCTATCTATCTCTCTATATATCAATCTATCTATGTATGTATATGTCTATATGTCTATATGTCTATCTGTCTATATGTCTATCTGTATATCTGTCTATCTGTCTATCTGTCTAACTCTTTATATATCTATCTAACTATCTATCTATCTATCCATTTATTTATCTAATAATCAAAAATTCAATAAATAAATAAATAAATAAATCAATCTATATATATATATATATATATATATATATATTTAGCTATTTTCAATGTATCTATCTATCTTTCTATATATCTATGTATCTATCTAACTATTTAACTATCTTTCAATCTATCTATCCATCTTTCTATCAATCAATTAATCATTCAAATAATAAATAAATAAATAAATCAATATATATATATCGATATATCTAACTGTCTATCTGTCTCACTATCTACCTATCTATCTATCTGTCTTTATATATATATTTCTATCTATCTATTCATCTATATGTCTATCTATCTATAAATCTATCTATAAGTATATCTGTCTATCTGTCAATCTATCTTTCTATCTTTTTATTTGTCTATCTGTCTCATTTTCTATCTATCTATCTTACTATTTATATATTGTCTATCTATTTGTTTATCTATCTATCTGTCTATCTATCTATCTTTCTATCTATATATCTACCTACCTATCTTTTTATATATCTCTCTATCTATCTACCTATCTACCTATCTATCTGTCATTCTATCTGTATATGTATCTATCAACAAATCTATATATATATATATATATATATATATATATATATATATATATATATATATATATATATATATGTCTATATAATAATCTATGTATATATCTTTATGTCTATTTGTTAACTATATATCTATCAATATATCTATTATCTATCTATCCATCTATCTATCTATCTATCTATCCTTCAATCAATATATTAAACATTTAATCAATTTATCTATTTATTGATCTATATATATATATATTTCTATCTTTCTATCTATCTATCTATTTATCTATCTGCCTATTTGGCTATCTGGCTATATATCTATCTATCTCTCTATCTATCTGTTTATCTATCAATATATAAATCTAACTATTTATCTAACTCTTTATCTATCAATCAATCAATCTGTCTATCTATCAATCGGTAAATCTATCTTTTTGTCTATTTATCTGTCTATCTGTCTTTATATCTATATGTCTATCTATTTATCTGTCTCTCTATTCACCTATATTTTTATCTATTTGTCTATTTTATATCTAACTATTTATCTATCTATCTAACTATATATCTATCCATCAATCTTTCTATCATTCAATCATTCAATCAATAAATCAATCAATCAATTTATCTCACTATATACCTATCAATTATCTACCTATCTATCTATCTTTCTATATATCGATCTATCTATCTATCTAACAATTTATATATCTATCTATCTATCCATCTATCTATCGATCATTCATTCATTCATACAATAAATCAATCAATTAATGAATCTATCTATCTATATATTTATCTATTTATCTATCAATCTATCTTTATAAATATCTATCTATCTATCTTTATATATATCTATCTATCAATAAATATATCTATCTGGCGATCTCGCTAGGTGGCTATTTATCTATCTATCTATTTGTCTATCAATCTATCTGTTAAAAGATAAATCTATGTATCAATCTATCTATTTGTCTATCTATCTATCTGTCTATTTGTCTCTCTGTCTACCAGTCTATCTGTCTGTTTATCTATCTGTCTAACTATTTATATTTCTATCTATCTATATATCTATCAATAAATCTGATTATATGTATATCTGTCTATATGCCTATCTATTTTATATTTATCTATGTGTCTATTTATCTTTCAGTCTCTCTATGTATCTTTCTATCTATCTATTGTCTATCTATCTGTCTATCGATCTATATATCTATCTATCTATCTATCTTACTGTATATCTTTCTATCTATATATCTATCTATCTATTTATCTATCTACCCATCTACCTAAATGCCTATCAATCTATCATTCTATCTGTCTAGCTGTATATTTATAAATCTATATATATGTCTATCTAACACTATGTATATATCTATATGTCTATTTGTCTAACTAACTATCTATCTAAATATCTATCTATATATATCTATCTATCCATCTATCAATCAATCATTCATTCAATCAATAAATTAATCATTTAATCTATTTATCTATTTGTGTATTTATTGTCTATCTATCTATATATCTATATATCTATCTATCAGCCTATTTAGCTATTTGGCTATCTATCTATGTATCTATCTATCTATGTATCTATCTATCTAAATATCTATTTGTAAATCTATTTTTATGTCTAACTGTTTATCTATCTATCTATGTATCTATATATCTATAATTAAGTTTATATGTCTATCTGTTTATCTTTCTATCTGTCTATCAATCTATTTGTCTATCTATATGTCTCTCTATATATGTCTAACTATGTATTTGTCAATCTACCTATCTATCTATTTATCTATATATTTTTTTCTATCTATTTGTATATATGTCTATCAGTTTATATATAAATATGTCTTTATCTCTATATGTCTATCTAACTATCTATGTATATATCAATATGTGTATCTATCTAACTATCTAATTATTTATCTATCTATCTATCTATCTATCTATTTTTTGTCTATATATCTATATGTCTAACAATCTATCCATATATCTATCTATATATCTATCAATCAATCTTGCAATCTATATATCTATTTGTCTATATGTCAATCTGTCTATCTATATATCTACCTCTTTATCTATCTATCTATTTGTGTATCTATTAATCAATCATTTTGTATATGTGTCTACTTATCTATCAGTCTATTTGTGTACCTGTCTATCTGTTTATCTGTCAATCAATCAATCGATCTTTCTATCTATCTATTTATCTATCTACCTATCTGTCTATCTATCTATCTTTCTGTCTATCTCTCTCTCTCTGTCTATCTATATATTTGTATGTCTATTAATCTATCTATCTATCTTTTTATAAGTCTATATGTATATATGTTTATCAATCAATATGTCATTCTATCTATTTGACTATCTATTTATAAGTCTATTTATATATCTATCAATTTGTCTATCTGTCTATTTATAAATCTATCTATCCATTTATTTGTCCATATATATATTTGTCTATCTATCTATCTCTCTATTTGTATATCTGTCTATCTATCAATCTATCAATCTATCTATCAGTCTATCTTTGTATCTATATATCTATATATCTATCTATTTACATATCTAACTATTTGCCTATCTGTCTATCTTTCTATGTATATTTCTCCATCTATCTATCTAATTATTTATCTATCTATTTGTCTATCTATTAATCTTTTTATGTGTCTATCTGTTCATTTATCCATTTGTCTATCTATCTTTTTTCTATTTTTCTATCTATTTATCTGTCTATCTATCTGTCTGTCTATCTATCTTTCTGTTTGTATATATATCTATCTTTCTGTATATCTGTCCATCTATTTATATGTATATCTATTTATTTGTATTTCTATTTATCTGTCTATCTGTTTGTCTATATATCTACCTATCTTCTTATAATCTATAAGTTTATAAGTCTATATGTCTATTTGTCAATCTGCCAATCAATCTATCTATCTATGTGTTTGTCTATCTTTTGTTTATATGTCTATCTCTCTAAATGTCTATCTTCTATCTATTTATCTATTTGCATGTCTATCTATTTATCTATCTATTTGTTTATTGTCTATCTATCTAATTGTCTATCTATCCATCTATTTGTCTCTCTATCTTTAAGTTTATCTAACTATTTGTCTATCTGTCTATCAGTCTGCTTGTCTATCCATCTATTTCTCTTTTCTCTATCTATCTAGTTGTATATCATATATATATATATATATATATATATATATATATATATATATATATATATATATATATATGTATCTCTATCTATCTGACTATTTGTCTGTCTATCTATCTATCTCCTTATCTATCTATCTGATTATCTGTCTATCTATCTATCTATATATCTATTTGTTTATTTGTCTATCTATCTAAATATTTGACTATCTATCTATCTATTTGTCTATCTATTTATCTGTCTATCTATCTAACTATCTATCTGCCTATATATCAATTTATTTATTTATCTATCAATCTGTCTATTTATCTATCTGTGTATCAGTCTTTTTATCTATCTGTTTATCTGTCTATCTATCTTTCTGTGTATATATTTATCTATCTGTCAATCTGTATATCGGTCTATTTATCTATCTATCTCTCTATCTTTTTATCTATCTATCTATCTATCTATATATCTTTCTGTCTATCTATGTATTTATCTCTCTAACTATCTATATGCCTATATACTTATCTGCCAATATGCATATCTTCTTAACTGCTTATCAGTCTATCTATCTAATTATCTATCTTTCTATCTATCAATCTATTTATCTGACTATTTGTCTATCTGTCCATTTGTCTATTTATCTTTATATCTACATGTCTATATGCCTATCTATATATTTGTCTATCTATCTATATGTCTATATGTCTATCTTTATATATGTCTATATGTCTATAAATATAAGAAAATGTTCAATTAGCTATTTAATTTAAGCTAGGTTCAATCCATAACTAAATTGTAAGGGATTAGCTAAGGAATAGCAAGGAATTTCTAATTTTTCTTTGAAATAAAAATTTTAAACGAATTAGCGAGGGATTAAAGATGGAATAGCCACGTAAATTCTACACAATGAAAAGTGGAGAATTTAGTGACGAATTTAGCGATAGAACATCCCTAGCTAATTAAATCCAGAATATAGCAACGAAACTTTTCTTGCTAATTAAATCCAAAGTATAACGACGAATTTAGCGACCGACCATTTCTTAGCTAATTACATCTGGAATATTGTGATGGATTTAGTGAAGGAATTTCTCTTGTAAATTAAATCTAGAATATAGCGATGGATTTAGCGATGGAGATTCCCTAGCAAATTAAATTTGGAATATAGTGACGAATTTAGCGACTGAAATTCCCTAGCTAATTACATCTAGAATATAGCAACGGATTTAGAGACAGAATTTTCCTAGCTAATTTCATTTGGAATATAGCGACTAATTTAACGATGAAATTTTCCTAGCTAATTTTATCCGGAATATAGCGACTGATTTAGCGATGGAATTTTCCTAGCTAATTTAATCCGGAAAATAACGACGGATTTAGCGATAGAATTTCCCTAGCTAATAATATCTGAAATATAGCCACGGATTTAGCGACCAAATTTCCCTTGCTAATTACATCCTAAATATTATGACGGATTTAGCAAGGGAATTTCCCTTGCCAATTATTTAATTTTTTTAATTTATTATTTATTTTAATATTTTATTTAATTTTGTTTATTAAATGTATGTTATGGTCTATAGATGAGCAATCCTTGAAAGACACATTCTCCATTTAAAATAATAAAAAAAATTACAAATAAATGATTTTAAAAATAAAAAAATACAAAAAAATTATATTAAATAAGGGCTAAAATAACTATTTTAATTATTATAAATTTTCTAAAATTTTTAATTAATAAACTTTAAAATTTGTATTAAAGTAATATTAAATAATTAATTCTATAATTAATAATAATTTTTTAAGATATTTTAAAAATTAAATGAACGTATATTAAAATTTATACTAATATAAATGTAAAATAATTCAATGTATGATTAAATAGAAAATATTTTTAAAAATATCTGAATTTACGAATAAACTAGTAAATATTAATATTAATGTAATTATAAAAAATTATGATTATAAGAAACTTTTTAAAAAATAATTAGTACAAAATTTGAAAAATCTTGAATTATAATAAAAATTAAAATTTTTTCATTAAATTTTAAAAAAATAAATTAATATTCAAAAAAAATACATAGATGGTTGCCCCTACTAAATTTTATAAGAATTAAACAATTGAGTAATATTTTTGCTATTATCTTTTGATAATCAGTCTTTATTAAAATAATATATTTAAATTTTTTAAAATATCTTCTCACTTTAAGTAATTTTTAGTATTTTAAAAATTATAAATGATATCAAATAATATGAATTTTTATGCCTTTAAAATTTTTTCATATTATCTTCATAAAAATTAATATGAATTCTTAAAAATTTATAACCATAAAAAATATATATTTATATATTTTTTTAACATAAAGAGTAATTTATAACTCTTAGAAGAGTGGCTAGAAGATAAATCATCTTTTCATGGATGTCTTATTATATGAAGTTTGTAAATTTTGTAGCTATTTAATTTTTTTTTATTAAAGGCTAAACCTTTATTTTTTGAAATTGTTTTTATATTTATTATTTTATTAATCTTATAATGAAAAATTGTAATGTGTTTGTTTTTCATGTGTACCTTGCTACACACACATAAATTTTGTTGAAAATATTTTGATAATAAATAAAAAAATGTGTCTTTTTGTTTTATATATTTTTATTGTTTATTTAATGTTTTTATAATGAAAAACATTTTGGTAATTTTAGTTACTTGTTATCATGACTCGAGAGACATCTCTAAGAAGCACCTATGTACTCTGCAGTTGGCCTCTATTTCTCAACACCGATGCATCAAACCCTAATCGAAGAGTAAGTGGGAATTTCTTATTAATTTGAGTTATGTTTTCTGCCCTAATTCTTCATTGATTATCTTAATTCAAGAGTGTGTGTTTTGATTCTGTTATTTTTTATTTCGAAATTCTTATTCATTAATCAGGTGTGCTTGGATTACTTATATAAACTGATTTGTATACATACTTCATGCATGTGTGATATAATGTGTTCTCATTGTATGGATGTTGATGGTGCACAGTAGGTATGCTGACTAGATTTCCATGTTTTTTCCATTCGACAGTTTTGTGATTTTCGACGTTAATCACAAAATGGATGTTGGTGTTGTGGTGAGTAGTGTCTATATAACAACATATTAATTATTTAAATAAAAATTATGTAAATATGATGATCCCAAGAGTAATAACACATAAATATATAAGTGTATTTTACTATATCTATAACTATAAAAATAGTATACATAAACATAACTATATATAAATATAACAACATATATTTAATATACATATATATAGATATATAACTATATATAAATGTATTTAACAATATGTATATCAACATAAAACTATATATACATGTATTTATCTACATCAATACCTATACATAGCCATATGTCTAAATATATATAATTAAATGAAAAACTATATATAACTACATCTACAACATGTATAACTACATGCTTCAAAAACTTAATATCCATTCATATTATTCATCACATTCATACATGTTTTTTTGGATATTGTATAAATCTTTATCATTTTTCCATATATTTTTGGAACTTAATTTTAATTTTTTCAACCTTATATGTATTTTATTGTATTATTATATGTATGTATAAATCATTATGATTTAATATGTCTAGGGTTTGTATTTTGTTTCATTTAATATGATTTAACTAAAATTGATTTCTAATAAAATATTCATTTCTTAAAATTCATGTTGTAAATTTCAAAATAAATAACATTAATGTTTACGTAATTAAATATTATAAAAAAATTTTAAAAAATATGTGATGTAGTTTCAATTTACAAAGATAAAATTTTAGAAATAAAATTTATTTACAAAATAAAATTTGTACCTCTTAATATGCAATATGTTATATTTATTATAAATAAACAATGCTTGAAATGTTTTTATTAATTACAAAAAAAACATTGTCATGTATTCAATTTGAAAAAAAAAATTTAAAAATAATTATTTAAAAAACAAATTCATATATTTATATGGTCATTTATAGATTTTGAATAAAATAAAAAAGATAATTACTTGTAGGAAAATTTACTCATATATCTAAATGGTAATTTTTTTTGTTTAAACATAATTAAAGAAATAATTGATTTTTTAGAAAACATTAAAGGCATGTATTTATATGTACTACATTATATTTGTTTGAATATTAAAGTTTCTAAAAATTTATTAATAATAATAAATAATAGGTATAAATTTATCATAGACATTAATATTTTATTAAAATAAGTATATAGAAAAACAAAAACAATATTATCTATTTATGAATTATATTTTCATTTTTAACATAATTATAAAAACAAAATAATTTACAATAATGCCAATTTCATTTAAATGAGGATAATTATAGGTATTTTAATATAAATATTAAAAAAACAACTATTTGACTAAAATAGAAGCTTATATATTAAATCATAATTTCATTTTACTCATTAATATGCATCACACACACACACACACATACATAATAGTTTGATGTGTAACTTTAAAAATACATTACGTATATAGGTATATGTGTGTGTTTGTGTGGGTGTACAGTAGTATATGCATGCATACAAGTATATACACACTACTTTGAAAATGTAGATACATGTGTGAATATATACAAAAGTACAAAAATGTGTATGTTGATTTATTATGTATAGTAATGTATATGGATGTATAAATATGTGTGTGTGTATGTGTGTGTCTCGGGTAGTGTATAGGCACATATATATTTATGCATATATACTTGTATGTATAGTTATACATACAAGTATATACACACTTCACCTCAAAATTTGATCAGAGTACTACTTGAAATGATAAGGTTCATTCAATACTACGTACCATGGAGTTACATTTTCATTCAATACTATAATTTGTTCAAATAAAAAAAATATATCTAATATCTTCTTCAACAACTCTTCTATCTTCTTTTTCTAGTCTTGATAAGCTATTTTCAATTTTGATTATATGTATATTTCTTATCTAATATCTCTAGTTCAAACTATTGTAATAGTAAAATTCATCAAATCAATCTAGATCTGACATCTTTCTTTTCTAAGAGATATTTGATTATAGAATATTTAGTATATACTAGGACTTTGGTTCCCACTAAATATTATATTAACTTGCCAAAAAAAATGATTGTTGATACGAGTTCTTTCTCTATAGTGGTGTAATTCAATTGGGCATTTGAGAGTGTGTTGTTATCATTTTATATGATAACAACACAAAATTTTAAAATTGATAGTGTGTTGTTATTTAATTTTTTAATTCATAATTTTAAATTTTTTATATACTAGGTATGTATGAATATATTTTGTATTTATTTTATGTATATATGTATCTAAACAAAAATTTCTATTTATATACAATGTGTATATTTATATATTCAATACTAGTGTATATACACATTGTATGTACATTCTATATAAATTATGTAGGTATTTTGTATATTATAATACACAATAATTATATTATGTGTATAAATAGATGCATATAACAATTAAAACATCTATGTTATGTATAGTATGTTGATATAATGTTGCAATCATGCTTAGCACTTGCCACCTGCATACATTGTCTAGGGGACATGGCACATAGGAGTCCATGGTCCAAGGCCTAGGCCCTTGTGAGGTGAACCAGTTGCCATGACCAAGCCATGACGAGGGCATGCATGTCTTTCCTGGTTCAGACCCAGGCTATTCTAGGTTGGGCTCGTGCTGGGCCAGGGAAAAACCATTCTCATCTTATCTATCTATTTGTAAATCTGTCTATCTATCTATCTATCTTTCTATATGTCAATCTATAAATTTGTCAATATGTCTATCTATCTATCTATGTATATGTCTATATGTCTATCAGTATAACAATCTAACTATCTATTTAACTTTCAGTATATCTGTCTATCTATCATTCTATCTTTCTATCTTTCTATCTGTCAATCTGTCTGACTATATATATATATATATATATATATATATATATATGTATCTTTCTATCTATCTTTCTCTATATATTTCTATCTATCTGTCTATCTGTCTATTTATCTATTTTTCTATATATCTATCTATCATTATATATATCTTTCTTTCTTTATTTCTATTTGTTTTTCTGTGTATCTGTCTATATGTCTATCTATCTATCTATCTATGTATTTAACTATCTATCTATGTATTTATATATATATATATATATATCAATCAATCTATCTATCTATCTAATTGTCAATATATATCATTCTATCTGTCTATCTATTAATTTGTCTATATGTCTATATGTCTATCTATCTATCTTTCAATCTTTCTATTTATATAGTTATATATCAGTCAATCTATCAATTTGTCTATCTACCTATCTATCTATTTATCAATATGTCTATATATCTATCTATCTATCTATTTGTCTATCTGTGTATATAACTATTTATCTATCTATTAATATATTTGTCTATCTATCTATCTATATAGTTGTCTATTTATATTTCTATATAGTTGTCTATTTAGTTGTCTATTTAGTTGTCTATCTGTCTATCTATCTATCTATCTATTTGTATATCTCTCTATCTATAAATTTTTGTATATGTCTATTTACCGATCTATTTATATTTCTATATTTTTATCTATTTAATTATCTATCTATCTAACAATCTATTTGCATATCTATCTATCTATCTAACTATCTATCTATCAATCTATCTATCTGTTTGTCTATTTGTCTATTTGTCTACCTATCTATCTATCTATATATATATATCTATCTGTATATCTCTCTATCTATATGACTATCTATCTATCTATCTATATATCTATCTCTCTATCTATCTATATTTCTATCTATCAATCTATCTATTATTCGCTCTATTTATTTTTATTTCTATATATTTTTATATTTATTAATCTGTCTATCTATCTATCTGACTATCTGTCTATCTATATATGTATCTATCTATATGTCTATCAATCTATCTATCTATCTATTTGACTATCTGCCTATCTGTCTATCTGTCTATCTATTTATCTACCTATTTGTCTATTTGTCAATCTGTGTATCAGTCTTTTTGTCTATCTATATAAATTTATCTGTCTACCTGTTTATCTATCTATCATCTATCTATTTAACTATGTATCTGTTTATCTGTCTTTTGGTTAATAAACCTATCTATCTATCTATCTATCTTTTGGTCAATCTACCTATCTATTTATCTGTATATCTTTCTATCTTTTTATCTGTCTATCGGTCTATTTATCTATCTGTCTAGCTCTCTATCTGGCTAACTACATATCTGCCAATCTGCATATCTGCCTATCTATCTAATTATCTAACTATCTTTATATCTATCTGTATATCCAACTATCTGTCTATCTATCTATTTGGCATTCTATTTTTATGTCTACCTATATATATGTCATTATATCTATCTCTCTATCAATCTATATGTCTATATGTCTATCTATATATTTATCTATCTTTATGTCTATCTATCTATCTATTTGTCTATCTCTCTACCTTTCTATCTATTAATTTGTCTATATGTCTATCTATCTATCTATGTATATGTCAATATGTCTATCATTATAATTGTCTATCTCTATATCTATCTAACTTTCTATGTATCTGTCTATTTATCAATATATCTATATATCCATCTATTTGTTTGACTATATATATATATATATATATATATATATCTATCTATGTATCTATGTATCTATCTATCTATGTGTCTATCTTTTTATCCACCTATCTATTTGTCTATCTGTTTATCTATTTATCTGTCTATCTATCTATCTATCATTCTATCTGTCTATTTGTATATCTTTTTATATATCTATTATCTATTTGATTATCTATCTATCTATCTATCTACCAAATTGTCTATCTGTCTATCTATCAATCTTTTTATTTATCTATCTATCTGTCTATCTATTAATCTTTGTATTTATCTATCTATCTGTCTATCTATCTTTCTTTGTATCTATAAATTTGTCTATATGTATATCTATCTATCTATGTATATGTTTGTATGTCTATCAGTATAACAATCTATCTATCTATTTAACTTTCTATATATCTGTCTATCTATCATTTTATCATTCTATCATACTCTCTATCTATCTGTCTGACTATATATATATATATATCTATGTATCTTTCTATCTTTCTATCTATATTTCTGTCTTTCTGCCTATCTATCTATCTATCTATTTGTTTATATGTCTATCTATCTATCTATCATTATATCTAGCTATCTTTCTTTCTATGTTTTTCTGTGTATCTGTCTATATGTCTATCTATTTATCGATCTATCTATTTATCTATATATCTATCAATCTATCTATCTAATTGTCAATATATATATCTTTCTATTTTTCTATATATCTATTTGTCTTTTTGTCTATCTGTCTATTTGTCTATCTGTTTATTTGTCTATCTATCTGTCTATCAATCTTTATATTTATATATCTATCTATCACTTAATCTGTCTATTTGTTTATCTACCTATCTGTCTATCTGGCTATATACTTATCTATCTATCTAAATGTTTATATATCTATCTGTCTATCTATCTATCTAACAATTTTTCTATCTATGTATCTAACTATCTATATATCTATTAATCTATTTACCTATCTATCTATCTATCTATAAATCTATCTATCTATCTATGTATCTATCTATGTATCTATCTATCTGTCTATCTATCTATCTATCTATCTATTTGTATATCTGTCTATCTATAAATTTTTGTATATGTCTATTTATAGATCTATTTATATTTCTATATTTCTATCTATATAATTATCTATATATCTAACACTCTATTTGTGTATCTATCTATCTAATTATCTATCTATATATCTATCTATCTATCTGTTTGTCTATTTGTCTATTTGTCTATCTATCTATCTGTATATCTGTATATCTGTCTATCTGTATATCTATCTATTTATCTATCTATATGTCTATCTATCTATCTATCTATATATCTATCTCTCTATCTATCTATATGTCTATCTATCTATCTATTATTCTATCAATTTATTTTTTTTCTATCTATTTTTATATCTATCAATCTATCAATCTATCTATATGACTATCTGACTATCTATCTATCTATTTGTGTATCTATTTATATGTCTATCAGCCTATCTATCTATCTGTCTATCTGCAAATCTGTCTATCTATCTATCTGTCTATATATCTATCTACCTATTTGTCTATTGGTCAATCTATGTATCTGTTTATTTATCTATTTATCTGTCTATCTTTCTGTTTATTTGTATATCTATATATCTATCTAACTAACAAATTATCTATCTATCTATCCATCTATCTGACTTTTGCTGAATCTGCTTATCTGTCTATCTGTATATCTTTCTATCTTTTTATTAGTCTATCTACCTATCTATCTAACTCTCTATCTACCTAACTACATATCTGCCAATCTGCATATCTGCATATCTGCCTATCTATCTATCTATCTATCTAATTATCTAACTATCTCTCTATCTATTTGTCTATTTGACTATCTGTCTATCTATCTATTTGCCTATCTATTTTTATGACTACCTATATATATGTCTTTATATCTATCTATCTGTCTATCTATCTATATCTCTATATGTCTATCTATCTATTTATCTATCTATATGTCTATCTATCTATCTATCTATTTGTCTATATCTCTATTTGTGTATCCATAAATTTATTTATATGTCTATCTTTCTATCTATTTATGTATATGTCAATATATCTATCAATATAACTGTCTATCTATCTATCTAATTTTTTGTGTATCTGTCTATTTATCAATATATCTTTCTATATGTCTATTTGTCTGACTATATATATATATATATATATATATATATATATATCTATCTATCTATATATCTATTTATCTATCTATCTATCTATCTATGTGTCTATCTTTCTATCTACCTATCTATCTATCTATCAGTTTATCTGTCTATCTATCTATCTCTCTATCATTCTATCTATCTATCTATTTGTCTATTTGTATATCTTTATATATATATATATATATATATATATATATATCTATCTATCTATCTATCTATTTGATTATCTATCTATCTGTCTATCTACCTAATTGTCTATCTCTTTATCTTTCTATTTATCTATTAGTCTATCAGTCAATATGTCTATTTGTCTATATGGCTATCTATTTATCTGGCTATCTACCTACCTATCTATCTATCTATCTATATGTCTCTATCTATTTGTCTATCTATCAATCTGTCTATTTTTCTTATCATTGTATCTTTATATCTATCTATCTATTTACATGTCTATCTATCTATCTAAATGATATGTTTGTCTATCTATCTATCTATCTATCTGTCTAGCTGTATATCAATAAATATGTTTATATGTCTTTCTATCTATCTATTTAAATATCTATATTTCTTTCTATATAATTGTCTATCTATCTCTCTCACTACTAAAATTAACTGAATTACTGACCAATTATTTTGTCGGTAATTAGTTATTTTTTGGACAAAACCCCTATTACTGACCATTTGCCGACCAAATTATTTAGTTGCAATTTTTCTCACCGGCAATTTTTTTGTCGACAAATAATAAGTTTGTCGGTAAATTACCGACTATTTATTGACCATTTACTGAAAAATAATTATCGACTATATTCTTACTTTTTTCTCACCAAAAGTATTAGATCAACAAATGGTCTCCAAATGAAGAGTGATAAGTGATGAAATTGGGACTAAAAACCGACCAAAATTTTTTAATATCATTTGTCGATAATTTGTCTCCATAAGTATTACCGACCATTTGGTGACCTTTTACCGATCTTTGATATTAATGAATTTTGGTCGGTTTTTGGTGTCAATTTGGTCGGTAAATTAATTTTTAAATATATATTTTTTGAGTTTTATATTTTGCTTATATATTTATATATATTAAGATTACAAAACAAAAGAAATGCACAATTAAATCAAGCAAACTAATATATATACTACATATATATAGTAAATAAGTCAAGACAAAATAAAAACATGAATTCCAAAATCCATGTTTTAGACATAAAAAAAGTGTCTAATACACTCAATCATCCAATCTAGTTTCATAATCATTATGCTGAGATGTATCTGTTCCGCTTGGTGAGATGTCGGGTACTAGGGTAGAGCTATCTGCTACTGCTAACCCTAATGTGGTTGCTGCAAGTGCTAATGTAGGTGCTGGAGTAGATGTGCAGTTGGAGCATCTCTAGATCATCAGTGTTGAACTGTAGATCTCCCTTCTAAACTTTTTGTAAGCCAGCTGAAATGCAGACGAAACTCATTTTATGGTATATATGTACATATTCATATATACTGATATATATGTATATGTATTTACATAAAATATAGTGTAAATATCTATTATGGAGAATGAACATCAAACAATTAGATATTCTATCATAAGCATAAAAAAATACGAACAAACACCATAACCAGGGCTTCAAAAATCATCTTTGTTTGTTCAAAATTGCATCGAACCTGCAAACAAAGGTACAAGAAATTTGCAACTAGATTTTACAGGATAAAACTTCAATATATACATACATACATACATATTATGCATAAAGTATAATCTATCAATTAAATTGACATTGCTTTCTTTCCCCCAGCTCCTCTTGTCACCATCTTTCTGCTGTGACAATGCTATCCTAGTCGCATGTGTTATGTCTAGTGAAAAATCCATTATCTTCTATAAGCTTCGTATGGAAAACATTGCGGTACTATATCTCTATGAAAATTAAATAGTCAAAAAAATCAAAATAAATAAATAAATAAAGTTATATTTTGATAAATATATAATACTACAATATATATGTGTATATATATACTGTAGTTTATATGTACATATATACAAGTGTATACATATACACTATTGTATAGATGTACATGTATGTTGTAGTGTATATGTACATATACTATAGTATATATATGTACATATACTATAGTGTATATGTACATATATACTGGTATATATGTACATATACATATATACTAGTATATATGTACATATTCATATATATTGGTATATATGTACAAGTATTTATATGTACATATACACTACAATGTATATGTATATATATACCAGTGTATACATATACACTGTATATGTAGTGTACATGTACATCAGGACCCACAGTATCGCAAACCATTCTATGGTATGTAGTATAATTCATATTATACATGTAGTTATGTATAGGTATAGATATAGTAAAATACTTTGTTATATACTCATATATACAAATATATAATATATATAAGTAGTAAATTTAATATTTAAATATAATTATGTATAAAACTTTTATAGTTATACATATAGTAAGATACAATTATTTATAGTTATATATTATTATACATATAATATATAGAGTTATAAATAATTATATATAATTAAACATATAGTTATATATAGATATATTTATACAAGAAGTTATAAGTTGTTATACATAAATATATACAACGTTATGAACAAATATTTTAATTTAATTATATGAATACATATATGGATATATAGTTACAGATATAGTTATATTTAATTATACAGAGTGTTACATAGTTATACAAATATTTATATATAGTTATACACATAGATATAAATATGTATGTAGTTAAAGATATATTTATATATAACATTTATATAGTTATACATTTAGTAAAATACAATTATATATAGTTATATATTATTATGCATATAGTATATTGTTTTAAGAAATATAGTTATATAGAATTATACATATAGTTATACATTATTATATAGTTAAAAATTAGTCATGTATAGTTATAAATATAGTTATAAAAATAGTTTACTTAATTATAAATATAGTTATAAATACTTTTATATATAATGACATATGATTATATAATTAAACAAGTGTTTATATATAATATTTGTGATTAAAATATTTTATAAATGTTACTTAAATATAATTATATATGTGTAATACTTTTATAAATAATATATAGTATATAGATATCACATTTATATAAACATTATAAATATTATATATTTATAAAAAATTAATATATAATATAAATGTTTACAAAATTGTATAACTATTTAATGTTATATAATTGTTATATAAAAAAATTATATAAATGGATAGTTTTGTGTAAATATTTTATAGATATTATAAACATTAACACATAAGTATAAATATTTATATATAACATTATATGTTAAAATAAACATATCGCTGTTAATATATATTGTAATACATTTATATAAATTAAAGTATATACATTTATATATAATGTCATATGATTATATAAATGTATAAACTTTATATATACTGTTAAATGTTTATAATTTACTGGAGAAAACAAAAATATAAGCCATTAACATTAAGTTTAATTTTTCTTAAGTTATAGAAGTAGAAAACATCAAGAAGGAGAGAACAAAATGCAAATATTATAAATTTGAAATCAATAAAACCCTAAAAATTTAAACAATAGAAGAACAAAGATTATACTAATAATTTATAGTTTCATTAATAGTGTAGAGTGAAAAATCATATAGGTGAAAAAAAATATAGAAGCAAAAAGAAAGAAAATCAGGTGAGAATTAAAAAAAGCTAATACCTGATTATTTTGAAAAATAAAAATCCAATGGTGCTAATAAAATTCAGCGAGAAGGAGATATGTTTATAGCATTCTGAAGGAGAAGAATAATGAAAAAATTACCTGGTAACAGAAGGGAAATAATTACTAGGTTGCTCCCATGTAGTCACATTTCGCCTCTGTTAGAAATACAAAAGAGAAAAATTTTTCTAAGTACTGATGACTTAGCAAATTTTTATTAAATAAAAAAAATTTAATCTATGTATAAGCAAAAAAAATTTTGGTCGGTAAATGGTCAGTAATTTCTTGGTAATTTGATTTCACTAGTTCCCTCCTAATTTACAAACCAATTTCTGACCAAAACTATTGGTTGATAAATATGGTCGGTATTTGGTCTAAAATTTGGTCGGAATTATTTTTTTTTTCGAAACCCATTTTTGTCTCTAAATGGTAGTGATTTGGTGTGTAATAACCGACAAAATTTTTTGGTCGATAATTTGATCAGAATTTTTTTATTTTAGTAGTGACTATCTATTGTTTATCTATCTATCTTTCTATCTATATTTCTAAATATCCATCTATCTATCTATCTTTCTGTTTTTCTATATGTCTATTTGTCTATTTGACGAAGTCTATCTATATATCTATATATCTATAGATATTTCTATCAATCTATCTATCAATCTATCTTTATATCTATATATCTGTCTATGAATCTAATTGTCTACTTGTCTATCTATTTATTTTTCTATATGTCTATTTGTATACCTATCTATTTGTCTATATATCTATCTATCTATTGATTTGACTATCTATCTATATGTCTATTTGTCTATCTTTCTATATGTCTATTTGTCTATCTTTCTATATGTCTATTTGTCTATCTAAATATCAGTCTATCTGTCTATATGTCTATCTGTCTGTCTATCTATCTATCTATCTATTTTTATATATCTTTATGTCTCTATCTGTCTTTCTATATATATATACATATACATATACATATATATATATATATATATATATATATATATATATATATATATCTAACTGTTTATCTTTCAATATGACTATCTGAATATGTGTCGATCTGTCTATCTATCTATCTGTCTGTCTATCTATTTAT